>CABHPP010123321.1:0-38018 GCA_902168425.1 Peromyscus attwateri | reverse complement strand
TTTTTTTTTTTTTTTTTTTAATTTATTTTTTAAATTACACTCATGATATTCATTAATTACACTCATGATATTAATCACATTTGTGGTATTCATAGATTACATTCACAGTATTCATTCAATTATATAATATATATATATATAATATTTAAATTTTAAATGCTGAATGTCATTTATTGAAGGGGGGAGGAGGTCTTAAATACAGGCTTACAGCACAATGGGAGGACCCCGGAGGGCAGATGTTCGCTACTGATGTTTTACAATCTTGCTTCTAATCTGTTAATGCCCATTATTCAGGATACCAGACAAGGAACTTCCCTTAAGCATTCAGGAGGGTGGAACCTGGCAGGGAATTAGCATAGGGAGAATATCAAGGTCAAGGTCCTCAAGCAAGGCAACAGTTACCCAAAACGGGGGCCAGGGCCCTACAGGTCCCCCTTTTATTGAAAAATGAGCTTCTGACTTGGGTTGTGTGGGACTCAAATTCTTAATTAAGCCAAAATCCCTCATAGGTGTGCCCAGCCATATTTGGGTTTTAGTTACTTCAGACATAGTCAGGTTGACATCCGAAGTAGCCATCACACCATTTTTGGTTTTTATTTTTGAATATATTCTTTGTATGTATAAAAATATTCGAGAATAGCTATTTTTCAAAAAGGGTTTGGAGGAGGATCCTCCAGGGCCTCATCTTTGAAAGAGTCACCATTAGTTGATGGTGTCAGAAGGAGTCAGTCTCCTTTAGGGATGTGGATGTAGATAGGCTGCCCATGCCCCAGTGGATGGCCCCACACCTGTGTACATGCGTTCAGCGCTAGTTGGACTGTGGTTGTTAATAGCAAAGAAGGAGGATATGAAGCAGAAAAGGTAACAAGGTGGGAGCATTAGGAAGAGTTGGAGGGAGGTGGTGGTGGATGGCTGTGGTCAAAATATATTGTATTTATGTATGAAAAACATTCAAGTTCAGTTACTGCCATTTGTGTGCTTTGTACAATTTTATATACATTTCATAATGTTTAGAAGCTTTGTGTCTCACTGCCAGTAGTCTTTGTTTGGTTTTACTAATTTGTTTCTTTACTGTGTCATCCAGGCAGGCCTCCAGCTCACAGGCCAGTCTCTTGCCCAGCCTCTCATCTGTTTAAGTTAGCAGGCTTGAGCCACCATAACCTAGCAATGAGGAATTTTTGTTTTTCTTCTTCTTCTTCTTCTCTTGTTTTGGTTTTGGCTGTACAGGCCAAACATAGAGCCCTTGGCATACTAGGCGTGTACTCTATTATTGAGCTATGTCCTTAACACTGTTTTTTTGTAACAGAGTCTTACTGTGTAGGCCAGGTTATAGGCAGTTTTTTGTTGGGATTGCTAGCTCACCAATAATTACACAGAGACTTAATATTAATTATAAAAGCTGGGCCGATAGCTTAGGCTTATTTTTAACTATCTTTATAATTTAAATTAACCCATTTCCTTTCATCTGTGTTCTTTTACATGGCTCGGTTACCTTTACTGTGTAGTGCCCATGCTGCTTCCTTTGAATCTACTGGAATATCTGCCTCTCCGCCCTTCTTCCCAGCATCCTCTCTGCCTAAAATCCTGCCTAGCTATTGGCCATTCAGCTTTTTATTAAACCATTCTGAGTGACACATCGTCACAGTGTACAAAAAGATTATTCCATACCAGGTCTTTGAACTTAGAGATCCTCCTGCCTCAAACTTCCCAGTCCTAGGATTATAGGCATGTGCCACCCAGCCCAGCCAGAAGTTCTTCATGGGGTAGATGATCAAAGTTTGAAAGGATTAAAAATACACTTTTTAAATAGATCCTACTCATTCGGTTAAATTATATTCAAAGCCTAGTATGCTACTACACTTTTGTAATACCAGCATTTAGGAGGTATTATGAATTCAAGGACAGTCTTGGCTTCTTAGTAAGTTCCTGTCCAGTTTGAGCTAAATAACAAGATCCCATCTTTTAAAAAACTTTAACCAGGTTGGGCATGGTGGTGGTTCAAGCCTTTAATCCCGGCACTTGGGAGGCAGAAGCAGGCAGATCTCTGAGTTCAAGGCCAGCCTGGTTTGCAAAGTGAGTTCTAGGACAGCCAGGGCTACACAGCATAACCTTGTCCCCCCCCCCCCAAAAAAAAAAATCAGCCATTGCTCAAAATGAATTGTTGTCCAGATTTCCATCCATGTTGTATTGGAGTTCTTACCCCAGAGCAGTGGTTCTCAACCTTCCTAATGCCGGGACTCTTTAATAAAGTGCCTCATGTTGAGTGACCCAGAACCATAAAATTATTTTGTTGCTACTTCATAACTATAATTTTGCTACTGCTGTAAATCATAATGTAAATATTTTATATTCAGGATACCTCATATGCAACCCACAAAGGGGTTGAGACCCACAGATTGAGAACCACTGCCCTAGAGCATATCATAGGGTCTCAATCAATCAGTCTGTTGGTCTGTCTCTGTCTCCCCCACCTCTTGTGTGTGTGTGTGTTCTGTATGTCTGTCCCACCTCCACCCCTGCCACTCTTTCTCTGTCTTTCTCCCAGGATGCATGAATTCCTCTTGCCTCAACCTTCATGCTGTGATTACAGGTGTGAAACACTGTGCCCTACAACGCATCTCTTAAAACCAGATCAGCAACTGCCTTGTTCAGTTTCTAACACAGCCTTCTAAATTGTAATCTTGTTCCATTTCCTAGGGCATCCAGCGACGGATCACAGTGACTATTATCCATGAGAAGGGCAGTGAGCTCCACTGGAAAGACGTTCGTGAACTGGTGGTAGGTAAGTATGTTCCGTTAGCTGAGGACAGCCTGGCTTTTAAGAAATGTCATCATTCTGTGCAGAGTGCAGGAGAGGTATAGAAATGTAGAGAACACAGAGTAGAGAAAATAAAGGCCTTGAGTTTCAAGCTCTTTTGAGTGCTGGTGTTGTGGCTTAGGAGTAGAGTGATTGCCTAGTAGATGCAAAGTCCTCAGTTTAATCCCTTCTACTGCAAATAGAAAAGAAAAAAAAGAAAGAAACTCCTTTTCCCAGTTCCCATTAGTATGCCGTCCTACTATTAACTATGAGTCTGGATCTGAGCTAGAGCTTATGAGAAGATCATGAAGAAATCTCTGCTCATTCTGAATGTGCAGTTAGTTGGATGTAAAATAATTAGATGAATCAGTGCCATGGTTTGGTGGTAGAGTCCTTACCTAAGATATGCAAAGCTCTGGCCTCCATCCTGGCATAGTAAAACAAAATGAGACAACCTTGGGAGATCATGTAGGATCCTAGACTTATTCAAATGATCTCTAAGCACCTAATTACAGAGATTGAAAAGTGTGTGTGGTCGGGCAGTGGTGGCACCGGCCTTTAATGCCAGAACTTGGGAGTCAGGTCAACAGAGAGAGTTCCAGGATAGCCAGGACTACACAGAGAAACCTGTCTCAAAAAAACAAAAAAAGAAAGAATTGTGTGTGAGAGAGAAGGAGACAGAAACAAACAGAGGGAGAGAGAGCATCTAGGCAAATATTCTCCACTGAGATATGGTACCTAAGATTGAACTTAGGGTCTTGCACATGTTCTGCTAGCTCCTTCTACCTCTTTTTTTAGAGACAGGATGTCACTAAGTTGCCCAGGCTGGCCTTGAACTTGTGATCCTTCTGCTACGTAGCTAAGATTATAGGACTGTGCCACTAGACCTTTTGATTTAACAGAATTATGTCTTGTTTTTAATATGCTCACCTTCTGGTTTCTTTATCCCTTCTTTTAGGTCGGATTAGGAATAAACCTGAGGTAGATGAAGCTGCTGTTGATGCTATCCTTTCTCTAAACATCATCTCTGCTAAGTCCCTGAAGTCTTCCCACAACTCCAGCAGGTAGGATATCCATGGGACACAGAAGTGTCAGCCTGGTGCTTGTTGATAGACTCCCATTAGATTTCCTATTTCTGACAACTTCAGTGCCGTGAAGATAGGAATTCCCTTCTTCAAAAATTCTGTTTTAGGCAATAGGCTTGGTGGTGAACACCTTTAATCCCAGTCCTGGGAGTCAGAGACTAGAGGATCTCTATGAGTTCAAGGCCAGCCTGGTCTATATAGCAAGCTCCAGAACAGCCAGGACTACATAGAGAGACTTTGTCTCTAATTAATTAATTCATTAAATTAGAAGCAAAAAGAAATTCTGTTTCCAGAGCTTGAAAGATGACTCATTGGTTAAAAGGGCTTACTGCTCTTGCAGAGGACCCAAGTTTGGTTCCCAGCACCCATATCACATGACTCAGAACAGTCTATAATTCCAGCTCCAGAGCAATCCAATGCCTCTGGCTTCTGTGGATACCTATACTAACATGTACATACACATAATTTAAAATAGTAAAAAATAAATCTTAAAATAAAAATCTGTTTCTTTTCTTGCCCAACCTGCTGCCTAAAAATTCTCATATTCTCTCTCTCTCTCTCTCTCTCTCTCTCTCTCTCTCTCTCTCTCTCTCTCTCGTGGTTTTATGGTTTTTTTGAGACAGGGTTTCTCTGTGTAGCCCCAGCTGTCCTGGAACTCACTCTGTAAAACCAAACTGACCTCTAACTCAGAGGTCTGCCTAACTCTGCCTCCCGAGTGCTGGGATTAAAGGCTTATGCCACCACTGCCTAGCCCTAAAGTTGATGATTTAATATGAACTATTTTTTTTTTCCCGAGACAGGGTTTCTCTGTGTAGTTTTGGTGTCTGTCCTGGATCTTGCTCTGTAGACCAGGCTGTCATCGAACTCACACAGATCCTCCTGGCTCTGCCTCCTGAGTGCTGGGATTAAAGGTATACCACCACCGCCCGGCTACTATGAGCTATTATTTACAACATTGACTCCTATCAGTAATGGGTTTTATTTTTAACTTTAAACTAAATTCTCCATAAATTTTCTTTTGTATATTCAAGTGTGATGAGCAGTGCGGAAAGCACATAGCCCACCTTTCCATGTTAGCCTGGAGCTAAGTCTCTGGGGTGCCTGACTCACCTGGGCCAGGAAGAAGGTTAGGTTGTTGTCTCAGAGAATCCACCTCCTGAAGCTGGAAGGGCTGGGAACCAGGAGCCCATGCACATCCACTGTGGGCTGAGGACACAGCCCTCGCAGTAAGGAATTAGTTCTCTGTGCTGCTTTCTGACCTGGAAAACTTGCTCATGTGTGTGTTGGAATGGGGCGGGGTGAGACAGGAGGCAGAGACAGAATGAAAAGACTTGGGCCAGGGTTAATTTTCCTTATATTACAGTTTTGCATAGGAAAAGAAAAACAGACTTGTGCTTGCCTTTCTGCAAGTAAGGAGAGTAGGCAGGGCCTGTGGAAAGGAGTGGGTATGAAGGGGTGTTGTGTCTGGGGAGAGGGTAGTGCTGCCTCTTCCTAGGCAGACCATAACAACACCATGTCTCTGACGTCGGCACAGACACCACATGACTTTCTCTCCTGCCAGGCATTTATAGCCAGTGTTCATCTGGCATTCATCACTACAACTTTGGAACTTTGAAAAATGGGTTAAATTTCCTGTGGCTGCTAAGTAGATGGTGTTTGTGCTGGACATAACCTTGAAAAGTCCTCTGACCCAAGGCAGCAGCAAGTCAGGTGCTATATGAAGTGAATTTGACTTTTTAGAAGCAGCAAGCTTTGTATAATAAAAGTTTAGAAATGCTTACTTAAATGAGAGACATCTTGAGCTTTTTCCTTTACATTTTATTTTGTGTACATGTGTGAGGATGTGCGCATATGGAAGTCAAAGGACAACTTGCTGGAGTCAGTTTTCTCCTTCCACCATGTGAGTCCTGGGAAGTGAACTCAGGTCATCATGCTTAGCGGCAGGCTGCTGAGCTTCGTATGCTGGCTATCTCACCAGCCTGAACATTCTTTGTATTAACTGAAGCTTTGTGTGTACACATTCATTTAGCAAGCTCCTGCTATAGGTTGAAGTCTTTTATTTAATTATGAGATCATTTGTTGGAATTCTGATTCTTTCTTGTAAAAACCACACTCATAATGTATCATGTAATTTTCTAGTTGTTGAAACAAGAACTGGAAGCTGAGAGGAAGAGGGATTTAAAGTCAGAAGCCATTGTGGGCCACATAGTGAAAGCCTGTCTCAAATTAAAAGGAAAAAAAAAAAATCTCACCTAAATTTAACACCTAAATTAAATCATTCATAATTTTCACTTTAGAAAAAAATCATTTAAATTGGTCTTCACAGAAAGTTCTTTTTACCTTCATATTTGATTGATATGCCTAATGTTTAATTAAATTTAAATGGTTATAATAATAAACACAGCTGGCATAAAGAGATTTGAGGGGGCTGGAGAAATAGCTCAGCAGTTCAGAGCACTGGCTACTCTTCAAGAGGACTCAGACTGGGTTCTCAGACCCACATAGCAGCTCAGAACTGTCTGTGACTCCAGTTCCATACCCTAGGCATATGAGACACCTCTCTAGTTTGGAATATTCCTTTTTAATCTCTTAGGGAGATCAAGACCTGTATTAGTTACTTGTCTTGTCGCTGGGGCAAAACCCCTGGCAACAGCAACTTCAGGAGGGAAGGGTTTGTTGCAGTTCTGGAATGTGGTTGTCATGGTGAGGCAGCAGGAGCCTGAGGCAGCTGGGCCCATGGCATTGCAGTCAGGAAGCAGAGTAATGAACACTCAGCTCACTCTCTTCTGTGGATTCAGTCTGGAACCCCAACCAGGGAATGGCACAGCTCTCCTTTAGGGAGACTTATCCCACCTCAATTAACTGATCTAGACAAGTGCTCACACACACACACACACACACACACACACACACACACACACACACGCCTACAGGTTTGTCTCCGAGAACGATTCTAGGCCTGCCAAGTTGACACAGTTTTAACCATTGCAGGCTCATAGGTTAGTGTGGTGAGTTGCTAAGTGAGCTGAACTAAGAGGACTCATGTTCTAGTTATGTAAGGGCTAGTGTTTAAGTTGAATGCATAGATTGCACATTGGTAGTACCATATATGTCTTAAGGGCTTTTTCTTTATCATCTTACACATGATAGTAAAGAATAATTGACAAGGTCTCGATTCCCTTTCTTCCCACACCTACAATTGTGTTAACCAATTGCCTTGGTTTTCTTTTAGCTCAACAGCAGTGTCTTACCATATCCAGTACAAGGTCCCCATGGGGGGTGATTAATAGATCTGATCTCCATATCCCCTTGCATGTCCATCCTTTTTCTTAATGAAGTCTCAGGAGAAGGTTCATGTTACTGTAAGTCCCTTATCAGATTGTGTCCCAGTGTTCTCTGTTCGTTATTTGTGCACTGGAATTCAGTTTGCTTGTTAGCATATTTTGCCTTTTTTTTAAAAAAAACAAAACTTTTTTCTATGCTTCTATCTCTCTATATTTGTTCTCTCTCCCTCCCTCCCCCTCTCTGTCTCTCTGTCTCTCTCGGTCTCTCTCTCTGTCTCTCTCTCTCTTTTGGTCACCAGACTAACGAAAGCCTTTTCTGTTTTTGCAGGCTCTCTCTTGATAAGGATATTCCTAGGTACTTTGTGTTGCTCTTTTGCACATAGAGACTCTAGTTTACCAGGATGCTTTCTGTCTTATGTTGCTTTGGTTGCTGTTTTGATTCAGTGATTTAGTCCCTGTGTAAACCTAAGCTGTACCTAGAACAGAGCAAGACCTTATTTTGCAACCTAAGAATACCACTGGTGCCTTAGGTTCTACTGATGTGTATACAGTTTCATGTGTAACTTCTCAAATGACTTAGTGCTCTAAATTATTTTCTCATTCCATTTACTGATTTTTAAATGCTTCAAGTTGTCCTTTTCTACATCCTAAAATAGAATATTTCACATTTCATATGAAATTCAGGCTTTGTTCTCTGACATTCCCCCTTCCTCCCCGTCTCCACACCCTCACCGCTCTCAAAGGATGGAAAGGTCTGTCGCTCTGCAGCTTTGCAGATCCCACTCATTTTCTCTGTTTTGTTCTGTGCCCACGACACAGAGACCAAACTGGCTGTTTGGGTAGTTGAGTCTGTGAGAAGAAATGTTAGTCCGTTAGTTTGTCTGTTTATTATTTTATGTTTTTGTTTTGTTTTGTTTTGTTTTTCTTAAAGACAGAGTTTCACTGTATAGACCAGGCTGGCCTTAAACTCACAGAGATCCTCTTGCCTCTGTTTCCCAGGTGTCAGGGTTAAAGGCGTGTGCCACAGCATATGGCTTCATGTATTTTAAAACATTTCTTTTTTATCTGTATGTCTTAACATATTTTTCTTTTGGGGGATAGAGAAAAATTGGGAATGGGAAAAAAAAGTCCTTTTAGACTAGAAAAAATTCTTGATAGTGAAGTGTTTTCCTATTTCTTTTACTTGATTTAGGAAAGAAAACTGAAGAAAATGATGATACATTGTTTGCCACTCTAAAGGCGGTGGAACCTGGGAGAATGTAGCCTAAAAATGAAGTGGACTAAAGTCTCATGCAATAGCCAACTTTATTGAGAGCATCAGACAATTTATATTCTGAGGTTTAAGAGGAGTCGAATTCGGAAAGTGTACAATCATAAGAACAAAGCTGCACATGGCAAAAACATGTTTTTCCATAGAGGCCGATAAACAGCCAGCTGTGATGAATACTCTGAAGTGAGCTCACTCCTACTGCTCACCTGGGAGGGCACAGAAACCATTCCAAGGACAGTTCTGTGTTTTGAGGAAACTGAGGTCACAAGACTCTTGTCTTGTTTTCTTGGAGTTTTTTCACAAACACTCAGAATTTTCCTCACACAACTCCATTCCTAGACTGTGTTCCAACAACACATGAAAAGGTGGTCCAGACTGTTACTTGGCAGATGAATGAGTATAATGAGTTTAGATCTTTAGATCTTAGTCTGGATATCACCTGTTCACATAGTCTCCCAGTGAACTCAACAGCGTGTGTCATTAGCAGGAGAATAGTCCCACCTGATTCTCCTCTGTGTCACGTGCGCGCGCGCGCGCGCGCGCGCACACACACACACACACACACACACACACACACAGCATGAAGTGTAACCATAATTTAAGAAGTTGGTGTTACCATGCATGGTAGCACAGCACTGAGGAGGCAGAGGCAGACAGATCTCTATGAGTTTGAAGTAATTCTGGTCTATATAGAGTTCCAAGCCATCCAGCTCTAAATAGTGAGACACTGTCTCAAAATAAATAAAGTTTTTTTTTTTTTAATTAGAAACAATATTCCCCTTTGTCTCAGCCAGGTTTATGCTAGTAAAATTTTTGCTTTAGATTACGTGAAGTCTTAACTTGAAAATGAAGTATGAAAAGAGTTTCCTCCATGGCTGCAAACATTGCTTCAACTGAAGGATGCCAGGAAGTCTCAGGCGTGGCCTAGGTGGAACTGGGGGAGGGTTTGGGGCTGAGTGACTAAGCACAAGGACAAGCGACAGTGATGAAATCTGTTGTAGCGCCTGCTACCCTGAGGGAGCCTCCTTTACTTCAGCATGTGTGTCCCCATCCCTGGCAGCTGACAGGGATACCATCCCATCTGAGAATAAAAGAACAACTCTCAGTGTGGTGGAGTTCTTTTGCTGAATATCATCTCCCATTATGAGAATTTTTCTTAAACCAAATTGAAATAAAGATTTTACTTTAAACAGGATTTTGAGTGCATGAAGGTTTTCTGCTGAATCTGTAAGCCGTGAAAAAGGCTTCCTCTGTTTGGCATTTTGTTACACTTTGTGTTACTTGATGACTCTCTCATTAATTG
Organism: Peromyscus attwateri; assembly: GCA_902168425.1. Classification (NCBI taxonomy): domain Eukaryota; kingdom Metazoa; phylum Chordata; class Mammalia; order Rodentia; family Cricetidae; genus Peromyscus; species Peromyscus attwateri. The sequence goes on along the minus strand of CABHPP010123321.1, from coordinate 28,279 downwards.
TTGCTATCTATATGCCTTCTGAGTCTGCACAGAGAACTTTCTTGACCCACACTTACTGCCTTCCAAACTCGGCATTGAGAAACAGTCACATTCTAGAAAAGAACTGAGTAAAAACAGCTACAAAGGGCAGTGGCCACACCTCAAACCTGGGCACTGGAAAGATGGGGTGTGGTTAGGGACTTCACTTCCAGAAAGTTCTCTGCTCATGTCTTCTGGAGGAAGATGCATGGGGTGTGCTTAGATAGAAGGTGTGCCTGTTGACTGTCCTTGGAAATCTAGGAGAGCAGAACCAGTGACTGAGTCACCGTTTAGAAGGTGTAAGGAAGAACGGGACTGCAGGAGCAGGGACTGTAAACACTCTGTCTGTGTGAGCGAGGTGAGCTCTGGTCGGCTCGAGAGCTAGTGTGGTGAGGCATCTCCTCATGAAGTGTCATCGTTCTAAAAAGGAAATGGTCCAGAACTTGGAATTCATCTGTAGCTCCACTGGGGTCACCTGTCTGTCATGTCTGCCAGGAGGAAAAACTAATACTTGAAGAACTTAACAAACTAGTCTGTGGATGTCTGCTAACTTCAGCTTATGATTATTTTTTAAATTCACGGTTGGTTTTCAGACAGGTTTAGAAGGAATGAAGAATAATTAACTGCCTCGTGTTGTAAAATTACTCTGTCCTATTGATAGCTCAATTTGTGTTCATTCATTGAAATAACATTCTCCATAATTAAATTCTGCCTGTTCCTACCCTTAGCATCCCAGGTACAGTGTTTCTAAGCATCAGCAGAACTGTCTGTGAACTTAGATCTCCGGGGATATGAGGACTGAAGCTGACAGTCCCTGCATCCTTACTTCTTATCTTGTTACTAAAACACACAGGGTGGCTCACTTGCTCTTCTTCTTCCAGATTCTGTCCACATTCTTCTTAATTCTTTTGAATGCTCTCACAGGTTGTGTTGGTGGTGGGGCTGGTTTTGTTTGAGAATGAGTTTTGTGCTGTGTTCTGGCCAGCTTGGAACTTGGTATTTAGACCAAGTTAAAAGAGTGATTAACAGAGAGCACAGTGGTTGACATAGGATTCCTTAGGATCCCTGACACCAGCAATCCCTCTGCTGCCCTAACATCAGCTGCTTTTGGTTGACACATTGTCTTTCTGACCTCAGGACCTTCTACCGTTTTGAGGCTGTATGGGACAGCTCCCTACATAACTCCCTCCTTCTGAACCGAGTGACACCTTATGGAGAAAAGATCTATATGACCTTATCCGCTTATCTGGAGGTAAGGGACCCAGAACTTGAGCAGGCCCTGAGAAGTGGGCAGTGACAGGGAGCGGTCAGCAAAATTTCAACGTATTTTTCATTCCTTTTCTCTCCATATCCTTAAATTGTTTATTTGATTTACTTTATTTGATTGTAACTGTTCTGATTGTTTTTCCAGGGCTCTTTTTAGTCAAAAGATAACAACTTTTTTAATTACTTAAGCTTCAGGAACCCAATCACCAGTTAAGACAGTTTCATACCATGCTTTCCTGAGCGTAACAGAAACTAATAGTTCTAAGTCTTGGAACAAGCGTAAGTTCTTCTGTTGTTAATTTTATTTTTTGAGACAGAATCTCGTGTAGCCAAGGTTTGCCTCAAACTTACTATGTAGCTGAAGGTGACTTGGTGCTTCTGTTTCCACATCCCAGGTACTGGGATTACAGGCATGCAACACCATCCTGATCTGAGCCTGAGTTCTAATCCTTGTGCTGTCATTTACTGCCCCTATGTCCTTAGAGAAGCTCTCTCTGTGTCCCAGTTTCTTACTTTTTAAATGGTGTATAATGGTAGCATTTTCCCTCAAAGGAAAAGAAATGTGTTCATCATGAATGCTCCTGACCTTCCATTACTATCTGTTGAGAGGCTTTTGAAATCATTGGTGAAGCAGAAGCCTGCCTGTCTCCACGGCTGGAACCAGCTTTCCAAAGTTGCTACTGTACAGCCTCTTATCACAGGTGCTCTGTCTGCATTCATTCAGCACCTTATCTTGTCTGTTTGCAGTTGGATCATTGCATCCAGCCAGCTGTCATCACCAAGGATGTGTGCATGGTCTTCTATTCCCGAGATGCCAAGATCTCACCGCCACGTTCTCTGCGAAGCCTCTTTGGTAGTGGTTACTCAAAGTCACCAGACTCGTAAGTTTTTGAAACAAGTTTAGTTTCCAGGTCTTTGCCCAGTCCAACAGAAAGAAACAACAGCCCTTAGGTACCCTGTCTGCTGTTGCAAGTTAATAATCTATAAGCCAATTGAGTGACTGATACCTAAGATGCAGTGACTCACATGGTGGCGTGTAATAAATGTTAATGAATGTGTGAGTTGATGAAGGAAAGGAGAATGTTGTATAGTAAATACTTCTAAAACGGGTTTGCAAGGACTAATTGTCACTATTAATCATATTTTTAACAGATATTTTCATCTTTGTAAGAGTTATTGTATAGGGGCTGGAGAGATGATCTTCTAGAGGTCCTGAATTCAATTCCCAGCAACCACATGGTGGCTCCCAGCTATCTGTAATAAGATCTGGTGCCCTCTTCTGGCATGCATGCATACAGGCAGGACACTGTATACATAATAAGTAAATCTTTTTTTAAAAAAGTTATTGTACATATTTAAGGCATAAAAATACATTTGAGAATATATGGCATAGGATACATGAATATCACCACCCAGCTTAATGAATAAAATAAGAATTACTATAATACAATGAAAGTTTGAAAGTCCCTTTCTGTTCACAGTGTCCAGAATTGTTGATCATTTCATTCCAGTCAGACATTTTCCTGTCTTCTCTTGTGTCACAAAAAGAAGTTTTTCATTTCCTCATTTATGTTGTGAATTTTCTAGTTTATCCTATTCTTTTCATCCTATTGAAATAACAGATTAAAATGAAAATAAGCTCCTCTTAAGAAAAGACAAGTAAACAAACTAACAGTTACTGATAAAAATAAGCAGTGTCTTAGCTAGGACCAGAAAGGTGGCTCAGGGGTGAAGGGGCCTGCCATCAAGCCTGAAACCTGAGTCTGAGCCCCAGAACTCACACGAGGCAGCAGAAAACTGACTCCCCAGGCTGTCCTTCAACCACACATGCACACACAGTAAGTAAAAATGAAAAGGGCAGTGTGTGCATCTGAGTGTGGAACTGTGGCCCTTGAGAAGCCCTGCGTTTCCTAAGTTAGCAGATCTAGGTTTCCCTACTTTTGTGCTACAAGAAACTCAGCAGCTGCTCTACTTTATTTTCAAATAGCAACCGAGTTACTGGAATTTATGAACTGAGCTTATGCAAAATGGCAGATACTGGTAGTCCAGGTAAGCTCTTACCATACCATATGCTTCAAGAGTATTACTAAAAAATTGGAGTCTTATTCATGTCTTTTAGAAACTGTGTGTATTTTACAAACCAGTTTTGGGGGGTGGGTAAGATACATAAATACAAGATTTATGATAAATAATGTCATTATGAAAATGGTGTCCAACAAGATATGCTAGGCTGTGAAATATAAACTTTTTGAGAATTAGAATAACTTTGGCTTAGAAAGCTTTTCTTGAGATCAGGTTTTGTTTAGGCAGACCTTCAACTTAGAGCAGTCCTCTTGCCTTCTAAGTGCCAGGGTCACAGGTTCTGAGCCATCATGCCTAGCTGTTCAGAAAACCTCACAGCTGCTTACTACACTACCTTAACAAAGATCATTTGTCAGCCTTGCATTACTGGGCTTGTAACAACATGAGCTTTACCTGGGAAATCATCAGAGGTTCATAGTAAGGGCTGGGACAGGTTAATAATAGTAGAGTGTTTAGTATGTGCAGGGCCCATACTAACAAGTTTGGAGAATAGTTTTGGGAGAATGTCATGGATTTATTCTCTCTCTCTCTCTCTCTCTCTCTCTCTCTCTCTCTCTCTCTCTCTCTCTGTTTTTTTGAGACAGGGTTTCTCTGTGTAGTCCTGGCTGTCCTGGAACTTACTTTGTAATAGACCAGGCTGGCCTCGAAATCAGAGATCCACCTGCTTCTACCTCCTGAGAGCTAGGATTAAAGCTGTGTGCCACAACCACCTGGCTTTCTTTCTCTTTTTTAACACAGGGTCTCACTGTGTAGCCCTGACTGTCGTGGAACTCAGTGTGTAGACCATGCTGGCCTCAAACTCACAAAGATTACCTGCTAGAGTGCCACCATTCCCGACATCGGATTTTGTTAATAAAATCTCATAGATTTTAGGGTCAAATTTAGTTTGCTATGTAAATATGTATAAGAGTTAGTAATTTGTTTTGACCTAAATTGAAATTGTATTTTTGTCTGGGGGTACAAAAAACAAAAAGATTTGTTTCTTCTTGTTAGGCATGCAGAGGCGGAGGAGAAAAGTCTTGGATACCTCTGTGGCATATGTGCGGGGAGAAGAGAACCTAGCAGGCTGGCGACCTCGTGGAGACAGCCTCATCCTGGAGCACCAGTGGGAGCTGGAGAAGCTGGAGCTGCTGCATGAGGTATCGAGGACTCAGGGAGGGTAGCAGCCACTCAGTCCTACTCCTGCCTTCTCTCATGACCTCCGCTAACTGTTGGTGTTCTGTGATGATGAAAGCATAATGATGTGCCTGTTAAAACGCTTAATGAGCTTAGATAATGATGTTCATATTCTCAGGTGGAAAAAACACGCCACTTCTTGCTGCTTCGGGAGAGACTTGGTGACAGCATACCCAAGTCTCTGAGTGACTCATTGTCCCCCAGCCTCAGCAGTGGGACCCTTAGTACCTCGACCAGTATGTCTTCTCAGCTCTCAACCACCACCTTTGAAAGTGCCGTCACACCGAGTGAGAGCAGTGGCTATGACTCAGCAGACATCGAGAGCCTGGTAGACCGAGAGAAAGAGCTGGCTACAAAGGTGGGAGTCCCTTCTTTTTTTTATTTTATTTTTTTTGAATTTATTTTATCTTATTTTACAATATAATTCAACTTTACATATCAGCCATGGATTCCCCTGTTCTCCCCCCTCCCGCCCCCCCTCCCCCCGGCCCACCCCCCATTTCCATCTCCTCCAGGGCAAAGACTCCCCCGAGGATTGAGATCGACCTGGTGGACTCAGCCCAGGCAGGTCTAGTCCCCTCCTCCCAGGCTGAGCCACGCGTCTCTACTAAGCCCCAGGTTTCAAACAGCCAATTCATGCACTGAGCACAGGACCCGGTCCAACTGCCTGGATGCCTCCCAAACAGATCAAGCCAATCAACTGTCTCACCCATTCAGAGGGCCTGATCCAGTTGGGGGCCCCTCAGCCATTGGTTCACAGTTCATGTGTTTCCATTCCTTTGGCCACTTGTCCCTGTATTCCATCCATCCCTGGTCCCAACAACTCTCGCTCACATAAACCCTCCTCCTTCTCGCCAATTGGACTCCCGGAGTTCCACCCGGGGCCTGACCTTGGATATCTGCATCTAGTTCCCTCAGTCACTGGATGGGGTTTCTAGCATGACATTTAGGGTGTTTGACCATCCTATCACCAGGGTAGGTCAAATCGGGCCATTTCTCGACTATTGCCAGCAGTCTATTGTGGGGGCATCTTTGTGGATTTCTGTGGGCCTCTCTAGCACTTTGCTTCTTCCTATTCTCATGTGGTCTTCATTTACCATGAACATTCCTTGTGTTCCCTCTCTGTTCTTGATCCAGTTGGGATCTCCCACTCCCCCAAGTTCTCTTTCCCTCGTCCCTCGCCCCTCATTACCCCTACTCACGTCCAGACTGTTCATGTAGATCTCATCCATTTCTCGGTCATTGGGCGATCCCTGTGTCTTTCTTGGGGTCCTGTTTTCCAGGTAGCCTCCCTGGTGTTGTGAGTAGCCGTCCAGTCATGCTTGGTACTAGTTGTGGAACAAGCATGACTGGACGGGAGTCCCTTCTTTTGTGCTTAGAGTCCCCACCACCAGGGGGACTGAGATAGTCTCTGTGTTCTTTCATTTTCAGCTGTTTTCTTGGAAGGCACTAACACTGAATGTAGAAAGAATAAGGATGAATTCTTGCCCTTAATCTTGAGACTGGGTAACAAGCATATCACAGTGGTGTGTCTTATAGATGTGGCGTCATGAACTGTCCTTGGAAGTACATGTTAGGAGGGAACTTATGTGGTAGAGGGACAGGAATGGGGTGGGTCCTATGTGGGGAATCCAGGACTTTGCAGTGGGTCCTGGGAGTGCTGTAAATATTTTAAATGGTATTTGTTTCTATGTTTTCTTAAACAGGATTTAGAAATTCTTTAATAGGAATAATGGCATATAACTCAGTGGTAGTGCACTTACCCAGCATGAGCACGGCCCTGAGTTTGACCTTAAGTACTACAGCAAATCCATTCAGTTAAACAACAGTAAAACAGTCCACGTTTTCTTCAGTGAAATAAAAAGGATAGCTTTGTGAGACTGCGGGAGAGGTCCTTGTGACAGTGATCCGGGAAGGAAAGATGAAGCCTTTTAAGAACATGAGGAAGGGGTTCTGGATAGGTGGGAGAAGGCAGAGGGTTGTTGAGGATGACTCCTGGGTGTGTAGTTGCTCAGTAGTTGGTGACAGAGGAAATAGAAAACTGACAGGGGTTTTTGTCTGTCTTGCTTTAATAGTTAAGTAGTCTTCTGGAGGGTTTAGGAAACCGGAAATGTTATGCTTTTGTTTTTTGTTTTTCCAGTGTGGGGAATTGAACTTAGATCCTCATATATGCTAGGCAAATACTACTACTAAGCTATATTCTCAATCCATGTCCATGTCTTTTATTGAATTGAGAATTAAAGGGATGTTCATTCTTTTGGGTTTTCTGAAACAGAGTCTTTCCTATATTGCCTTGGCTGATCTAGAACTGATTATGTAAATCAAGCTAGCTTTGAACTCCTGGCTCTGTCTGCTCAGTGCTGGAATTAGAGAGCTATATTGCCATGCCTGGTCCTGCTGCTATATTCCTAAGCAGCACTACTACTGCTACTGCTATTACTACTACAACTTCCTCCTCCTCCTCCTCCTCCCCCTTCTTCTCCTTCTCCTCCTCTTCCTTCTTCTTTTTCTTTTTTTTGTTTTTGGAGGCAGAGTCTTTCTATTATATAGTCCTAGCTGGCCTAGAACTTGCTATAGAGACCAACTGACCTTGAATTCACAGACATCTGCCTACCTCTGCTGTTGTGGGCCACTGTGCTCCTAAGCACTTCTAAACTATGATATTTAGTAATTTGCTTTGGTTGTATGAAGAGTGATTGTTTAGGTGGTAGCACACACCTTTAATCCCAGCCCTCATGAGGCAGAGGCAAGTGAATCTCTGGGAGTTCGAAGCCAGCGTGGTCTACAGAATTAGTTCCAGGGCAGCCAGGGTGGTTTCAGAGAGAAACCCTGTTATAGGTGGAAGTTTCTGACCTGCCAGCAAGTCCCAAAATACCCGGCAGCCTCTTCCCAAATTGCCACACAGGAGGCTTATATTAATTATAAATGCTTGGCCAGTAGCTCGGGCTTATTACTAACTAGCTCTTACACTTAAATTAACTCATAATTCTTATCTGTGTTTAGCCACGTGGCTTGGTACCTTTTCTCAATATGACATTCTCATCTTGCTTCCCCTGAATCTGGCTGGCGACTCTCTGACTCAGCCCTTCACCTTCCCATCTTCCTTAGTTTGGTTGCCCTGCCTATACGTCCTGCCTGGCTACTGGCCAATCAGTGTTTTATTAAACCAATTCCAGTGAATCTTTACAGTGTACAAGAGGATTATTCCACAGCACCCTGTCTTGGGGGGGAAAAAAAAGAATGGTTGTTTAAATCCATTTGTATTTTATGGCCTTAACTAGATATATCCTGGTTTTCCTCAGCATATTCTTAGTTATTCTAAGGCAACATTTGAGCTCTAGCATAGATGTTGGACATGTTAGTTCTCCTTGAATACAGGGGTTCATTTAGCCATTGGAGTTTTATGGTCAATTTTAACCAATTCACCTTCTGTCTTTCTTTTTTAGTGCCTGCAGCTTCTCACCCACACTTTCAACCGAGAATTCAACCAGGTACATGGCAGCATCAGTGACTGTAAGGTAAGCATACTAAGACTGTTGTTTTTCACTGTCATGGTGATGACTGTTTCCAGCTGTCCAAATTTCCTGTCACAGCTTTTGTGCTTTTAGGACCAGCGTTGGTTATAGATTGTGTTTGAAGGTATATAACATTATTCTCTGGTATGTCTTCTGATTTTGTACAGTCAGAGTTCTGACTTCTGAAGATGGCGGTCTCCCTCTATGATGCTTAGGGTCACCATCACACAGGAAATATTTTGTTTTTTGTTTTTTGTTTTTTTCCTGAGTCCCTGAATGTGATGTAGGAAGTGGTATGCTTTTGTATGACACAAAAGTCATAAGGAGAGGTGGCTCAGCAGTAAAAAGCACTGGCTGCTCTCCCAAAGGACCTGGGTTCAATTCCCAGCACCCACGTGGCAGCTCACAACTGTCTGTAACTCCAAGATCTGACCCCCTCACACAGACATACATTTAGGCAAACACCCAATGCACATAAAATAAAAATAAATAAATTTTTTAAAAAGTTACAAGGCTACGGGCGGCACCAAGCTCAGGGCCTTCAGCAGAGAGTGGTGGCACTGGAGAGCGCTTGTGTCGTAATCAGCTTGACTTTTTGGCTTTTCCTTGCCTGGGTCTTTGTAGACTTCACATACTTTCTTCTAGACATTCCCATGTTTATATCCATCATTTCTTCTGGTTTTTGTTCCAGCATTGTCTTCTTGGGAATGGGCCTCCTTCAGCCCACATAGCAAGCTAGCAGCTCTCTGAAACTCTTGTTTTTCGTTTTTATTGTTTTAATTTGATATTTATGGGCATTTTGCATGCATGTAGGTCTATGCACTGCATTTGTGCCTGGCACCTGTGGCTGTCAGAAAAGGTGTTGGATCCCTTGGAACTGGAGTCACAGATAGTTGTGAACTACTTTGTGGGTACTAGGAATCGAACACAAGTCCTCTGTAAGAGCAACCAGTACTCTTAACCACTGAGTCATGTCTCTGGCCCCACTGTCTGGCACTTTTAATTTTTATTTACTTATTTATTGTGATTTTTTTTTGAGACATAGTTTCACTATGTAACTCTGGCTACTCTGGAACTTGAGGCCAGCCTGGTCTACAGAGTGAGTTCCAGGACAGCCAGAGCTACACAGAGAAATGTGTCTCAAACAAAAGAAAACAAAACAAAAAAGTCTGTCTCCCTTCTTGATCAAATAATGTATGCTCCATGAGAGCAGGAATTCTGCCATGTGCTTAGAACAATGTATGCATGCTATAGGTGCGTGATGTTTATGTGCATAAGGCTATTTAATAGCAAGGAGAATTAGTGATGAAAGACGTTTCTTGTTCTCTTTTCTCCTTCCTTCATCTCCCCCTTCTTCTTTTTCTCCCCACTCTGGGGCTAGAGCCAAGGGTGCATCGTCTACTAACAGTAATAATTGTGTATAGAGGTTTGTCTTCTTTGTTTGTTTGCTTGCTTGCTTGCTTAGCTTGGTTTTTCATTTTTTTGAGTCAGGGTATCTCTGTGTAGCCCTGGCTGTCCTGAAATTCATTCTGTAGACCAGGCTGGCCTCAAACTCAGAGAGATCCACGTGCCTCTTCCTCCTGAGTTCTGGGATTAAAGGCGTGTGCCCCCACACCCAGCTGAGGCTTGTCTTCTTTAAAATCAGCTTCTTTTGAATCAGCTTAATAAAAAGGAGGCACTGGTTGTCTTGGACAACTTCTGCTGTTCTCTACAGCAGAGGCAGAGGTAAAATTCTTCCCATACAAGAGAACCTGAGTTCAGATCCCAGCGCCCATATAAAAAGCATTTCAGTGGAACGTGCCTATAATCTCAGTGCTGAGGGGGCAGAGACAGGTGGATCCTGGGGCCTGCTGGCCAGTTAGTCCAACTAAAGTCGTTGAGCTCTTGTTTTGCTGCTGAATCTCACTGGTCATGTCCTTGTTTCTAGTTGTCTGATGTCTCTCCAATTGGACGGGATCCCTCTGTGTCCAGTTTTAGCAGTTCTACCCTCACCCCCTCCTCCACATGCCCCTCTCTGGTGGACTCAAGGAGCAACTCAATAGATCAGAAGTAAGTACTCAGATTTCACAGACTTAAGGAAAGAAAATACCAGCTTTGCTGTAGTTCCGGTTCTCAGTAAGGCATCACTATCCTATTACAGACCACTCAGAAATGTGTGGGCACTTTTTTCATTAAATCTTATTAAATTTAGGGCCAATGGTGGTGGTGCACGCCTTTAATTCCAGCACTCAGGAGGCAGAGGCAAGCAGATCTCTGAGTTTGAGGCCAGCCTGGTCTACAGAGTGAGTTACAGATGGCCAGGGCTATACAAAGAAACCTTGTCTTGAAAAACCAAACAAATAATAAATAAATAAATTTAGAGTATTATTAGCTGTATGAAATTGTTATATGTGCCACTAAGAAAGGAAAAGCTAATTAAACACACCAACTAAATAAAAGCTACATCCCCGCTGAAGAAACGATAGAGCATGGAGGACTGGGGAGATGGCTCTTACAGTGAAGGTCTTGCCGTACAAGCCTGGGAACCTGAGTTCAGATCCCAGCGCCCATATAAAAAGCATTTCAGTGGAACGTGCCTATAATCTCAGTGCTGAGGGGCAGAGACAGGTGGATCCTGGGGCCTGCTGGCCAGTTAGTCTAGCTAAAGTTGTTGAGTTCCAGATTCAGTGAGAGACCCTGTCCAAAAATACCATTTCCAAGGCTCAGGGAACATCACAAAAGAGGGAACAGGAGGAATTTAAGAACTGGGAGATGGGAAAGAGTACTGTGAAATGCTGCTTCTGGATGACACATGGCCTTTGAATCAACAGCAGCTGTGGTCGCCTACCTAAGGCCTATACACAATGGAGCCAGTCACAGTCCTACCGTGGATAGGGGTGGGGCTCACAAGGTCCCTTTCCTAGCTGAGGAACCGTTGGCAACTGATGGCTGCTGGGAGAGAGTCATAGGTGCGTGGCCACTAGTAGGCTGCCCTTGCTCTATCTACTAGATGGCCCCACACCTATGCAAATACCTAACTGAACTCAGTGGATTATTAGCATGAAGTTGGAAGGGACATGTGTTGGTGAGTCAGAGGGAGCTGGGGGAAGTAGAGAGGTGGAGACGATCAAAATACATTGTATACAGGTATAAAACTCTCAAATTATAGACATTATATAAAAGATTAAAACTTTAAAAATTAAGTGAAGAATGGTAGAGAAAGGCATCCAGTGTTGATCTCTGGCCTCCACAAGCATGAGCTCATACACACACACACATACACACACACACACACACACACACACACACACACACACGAAATAGTAAAGTTTGCAAAATGGACTTTTAGAATCGGAAAGATAAAGTATCATCAGATTAAGCTGTTCTAGGAAGTCCCTAACACAACCAGAACAGAGACCTAAAGAATGGCCGATCACCACTCTGCTCCTGTGGGCCTAGGAACCTAGATGTTTCTCTTCTCATTGTTCACTCTCTTTACTATTTCCTAAAAACCCCTGGAAACTTGCTACAGTACAGTGGCCAAGCGCCTCCCTGAGTTTCTGATTGAAGTCTACCAGTCCCAGAGAATGCTGCTGCTGTCAGTCAGGGGCCAGAACCACTGCCTCAGGTCTGGCTGTGAAACTGAAAGGAAACTCACAAGGGTATAGAGTTCATATTCACATGCTTATGTTCATAGAATAGCAGGCGAGACTGTGACTCAGTGGCCCCCAGTGTCCTTTTGCAAGGAAAACATAAAGTAGAATTGAGAATTACCATTCTGACACCAGAATGTTATTGTCTTAACTGAACTCTGAAGCTGATGTTTGCCCTGGTACTTAAGCAGAGGCACTGTGTCCTGGTAGGGTGATGTCCACAGGTGCTTTGATCTTCCTGAATGCTTCTTACTCCTTTCTTCCTCTGTAAGGACCCCAGAAGCCAATTCTCGTGCCTCTAGTCCCTGCCAAGAATTTGAACAGTTTCAGATCGTCCCAACTGTGGAGACACCCTATTTGGCCCGAGCAGGAAAAAATGAATTTCTCAATCTTGTTCCAGACATTGAAGAAGTCAGAGCAGGGTGAGTACTGTGACAAGCAGCCTTGCCAAATAAGAGACAAGTATCAAGAGTGGGTTGTCTAGTTCTTATGTGCAAGTCTGTTCCAGCCTAGAGTACACTGACCGTCCCTGCTGTGTGCATCAGGTGTCTGCACCTGGCATTCTGTGTTGTTGTGGCATTTGTTCTTTTTCTGTGTTGCTTTGACCAGTGAGAATCTAGGCCAAATGGACCATTTGCCTGTCTGCTGCATCTGAGGGCCTGCCTAGTAGAAGCATATGTTGATGGTTCTCAACTTATTATTATTTACTTTAGGAGAAACTGACCTTTTTTTTAACTGTCCTTTAGGTCAGTGGTATCTAAGAAGGGATACCTGCATTTCAAGGAGCCACTTTCCAGCAACTGGGCTAAACATTTCGTTGTGGTTCGTCGTCCTTATGTCTTCATCTATAACAGTGACAAAGACCCAGTAGAACGTGGCATCATTAACTTGTCTACAGCACAGGTGGAGTACAGTGAGGACCAGCAGGCCATGGTGAAGGTCAGTCTGTCCTGTATTATTCCCTGTAGAGTTTTGGCTCTCTGCTCTGTGGCATAGGCCCTACTTTATATCTGGGTTGTTTGAACTTTCAGTATGAAGTGCTGTGCATCCTGTGAATATGGCAAGATGGTCCCCATTTTTCTTTCTCTACAGTAACTTTCTCATTTACTTATTGTTTCTTTCCAGACACCTAATACCTTTGCTGTATGTACAAAGCACCGTGGGGTCCTTTTGCAAGCGCTCAATGACAAAGACATGAACGACTGGTTATATGCCTTTAACCCACTTCTGGCTGGCACAATAAGGTAAAAGGCTGTTCTTTTGTTTCATTTTGTCTTGTTGAGACATTCCTACTGTGTAGCCCAGGCTGGATTCCAAGTTCTCCACCTCTTCCCAAGTGCTAGGATTACACGTGTACAGTACCATTCCTGGCTCTAGGAAGCCATTTCCTTTCTCTCCTTGGCTTTCAGCCCCCAAGATACCAGCATAAAGAGGAAAAGACATGTCATTTGAACTGGGTTGAAAATAGAGGGAAGGCAAGAGTGTAAGGAAGGTATAAGGTGAAGATGAGTCCCTGTTTCTATAAGATATCTGTTTCCTCATCATAAGGACACTTAGGGCTCACCACTTGTCTCCTTTTGTTTTCAGTTTTCAGGAGGCCTGCAGGGGAGAGCACTGGGTAAAGGAAAGACTTTGAGTGCCTTAATGGGCTCCCATAATTCAGCTCTCTGTTTCTGAGGGGCTTAACTTACAGACTTCCCCGAGTAGAGAAGACCACAGTCTAGTCATGTTTAGGAGCATAGAAACCTGGGCCTGCAGTGTTACTTGTGAGGAGACCTATATCCAGTTTTCTAACCCTGCCTCCCATTTTTCTCATAGGTCAAAACTCTCTCGCAGATGCCCGACCCAGCCAAAATACTAATTCTGCTGAGCCTTGCTCGCCTTGGACAGATAAAGAAAGTGTTACCTCTCATTCTCTTTGTGATTCTTGACGGTTATTCTTGTCTGTAATCTTGTGGCTTAACTACTTCTACCTTTCATCCAGCACTTCTCTAGCTCTCCTCTTCCCTATCTCCATGGTTCTGTACTCTTCTTTTTCTTGTGCTAAGACTTGTAGCATGTGGCCTAAGAAAAGGGGAAAAAAACACTACACATATTCATGTACACTCACATTCACACACAAACCCTGAGGGTCCAGCAAATCTGCAGATTGTTTCCCAGTGTACTTCCGCTTCTTTTTGAATGATAGATCCCCTTATAATCACTGTCTGTCTGTTGTCTCTGTATATCTCTGGTTTTCAGGGTAATATCTCTCTCTCTCTCTCTCTCTCTCTCTCTCTCTCTCTCTCTCTCTCTCTCTCTCTCTCTCCTTCGGTTTATGATAATACTATTTTTTCCTGGGTGGCTTAGAGAAGAGACATTTGGCATGTCAGTCCTTGAGAAAAAATCTTGCTTTTCCCTCCTTCTGTCTCTTTATTTGGTGGCTAATCCCTGCATTTCCATTCGGGGAAAGCACTGTGGGAAACTGAGAAATGGGATTTATATTCTCTATCCAAACCAGGGCTTAGAGCATGGATTTGTAGAGTGGAAGAGACAGAAGGTCCTTTGTGATAGGCCTGGACAGTGGCTGCTGTTGCCCCTTTGAGGCCAGGCTGCTGCAGTGGATTGGGCAGTGGTCATGAGGGTGATCAATAGAGGATGGGCTAGAGCTGCTCACAGCAGAATCCTGCACACTTCCTCCTCCTCACTGGGAAGGAGGTTTTTGTCTTGGAGTTTCCCAACTCTGTCCTTAGCATTCCTGATGCTGGTCACACTATTTGGAATTATGTAATGTCATGAACACATTTCCCACGAGGGGGAGTGGGGAAGTGTTTAACTTCTGGGGATAAACTGGATCAATGTTGATATGAGAGTGCTGAGTGCAACTTGTGATTGTTGTAGCTCCCTTTGGTCAAAGAATTGTAGCTTCAGCATAAACTTTGAAGTCACCATCGGAATCCAGTGGCCATTCCCAATAATGCTTGTAATGGCAGGCTTTGTTTTCTGGATGCCAGGATTCAGTCCCCACCACCATTCCAAACAAATCAGAAGACAACACTTAGGGATGAGAAGGAGTGTCCCCAACTGTCTTGTGGTTTGCTGTTGGATCCTGACCTGCCCCCCACACACACACTGTTTCCCATGTGGTTTGGAAGTACCCCCTTAGAAAAAAGAACTCCAGAGAAACCCTGTCTCGAAAAACCAAAAAAAGAAAGAAAGAAAGAAAGAAAGAAAGAAAGAAAGAAAGAAAGAAAGAAAGAAAGAAAGAAAGAAAGAAAGAAAGAAAGAAAGAAAGAAAGAAAAAGAAAGAAAGAAAAAAGAACTCCCTGCTCCCAGTTTCTGTGGCTTCTAACAAACCAGGTCAGGGTTCAAGAGACCATCAGAAAATCATGCTCTTCCTTTACCCGCCAGTGTTACAGGACTGAGTAGGGCACAGAAAGCCCCTGGTTTGGATCCTTCAGTTGCTTTGCCAGTGACTTGGGGCTCATTCATGCTGCCATTTACTGGTCTTGCCAGCCTGGTTCACCATCTCTCAGGCACCCAGGAAAGCATCTGCTCACCTCCACTCTGGGAGGGATCTTCACCTGAGGGTAATGGTGGAATGGATTTCTTTCTGGTCAGGAGCTCACTCACCACTGCAGAGCAGCCACTAGGGAGGTGTGTGGGTATGCAGACCCTTGCTTCTGACCTCTCAGCGGGGCTTCTCTCTGAAGAACAGGACTCCCAGCTCCGTTTGTTACTGTTGCCTTGCAAAGAAAAGGAAAAGTGAACCATGGAGAAAAGAAAGGGCAAAAATCAGACTTTTTATCTAAAAAATTGATCAACAAATACTTTGGTGGGTTTTTAAAACTTCCTTTCTCTCCTTAAAGCATAGGTCACTAACTGTAATATTACTTGTTTTCTAAGCATATGTATGAGATTTTTAATGTAGTTAGAAGTCTCTGTTGTCTAATGAACACAACATGCCCCTCTGGTGTATACTCAAATCCAGCAGGCTCTGTCTGTGCTTGGAGACAGCTTCCTGGACCAGAACGAAATCTAATTTCAGGAAAATGAAGAGAAAAGGTCACTTTTCAATGGAATCACTGATGTTGCTGCTGTTACGCAGTTGGATGGGTCCGTGTCTGTGGTGAGAGGTGTGAAGCCTGAGGGAGAGTGGGTTGTTCATGCACTAAACCCTGCAGTGACTTGTGTTTTCTTAACTCCAACAAAACTGGTGTAGAAAGTCTTTGCTTTGCAAATATCCAATGTTAGAGTGAGCCAAACTGGACCGCCCCTTCACGTATACCCAGATAAGGCAGCCTCATTAGGAGACCAGGAAAAGTGGGATTGGAACTGGGGCACATGTGTTTCTCTCTGCCACTGTTGATGCCCCTCTTTCTGTAGGGCCCATGCTCAGATTGGAATCTGAGCAGTTGGGGATGGATGTTCCATTTCCAGACAAGCTCACCTCTGCTTTGAAGCTTTGAAAGAGGAAGGGTTTTATGGCAGGACCTATGTGGAAGATTTTGTGGTTGCCATGATAGCAGGAAAGTTAAGACAAACTAGACTTTAAGGAAACTATATATATATATAATTTTCAAAGCACTCTTTTAAACAAAAAACCTAGAATAAAAATCTACAAATTACAGAAAGAATGAAAGAATGCTGGTTAAAATTAATCATCCTCCCTCTTCCTTTATTTCTCCTCCTTCCTCCCAAGCAAATATAGCCTCATAACTAACCCTGACCAGTGCTCAGGTCTTGCCTGCTTCTGGGAGACTACCCTGGGAGTCAGCCAGCTCTCAGGCCCAGACTGTGCGGGCCAGGCAGCCCTGCACAAGGTCAGGCAGGAGCACAGGCCAGGCTGCTTCCGAGCAGGCCCTGAACCCATCCGTAAATGAGCAACTCGAGGGGAGTGCTGAAGGTTCATCAGCTAAGAAACCATTCTTTTTCTCCTTCAGCTACGTGGAATCTATATAGCTATTAATTTTCCAAGATTTTTCATCTTGTTTAGATGAAAGAATGAAGGATGATTGTGAAAGGTCTTTGAGGTCTAAAAACAGGTGATTCCTGGAATGTATTTCAAAGCATAGACTTTGTTACCTGCTGCTGCTTGTCTAATTTACAGGGAGATTTAATTTTGTAAGGTGTTTGTATATTTATACAGCTGTAATGAATTGCACATTGGACTGATGGGATGATTCTGCACTGGGTGGCGCCTGTCGGGACTCTTGCAGTTCCTCGTGGGTGCTGTGCTCTGGCTCTCCTGAACAATACCAGGGCTGGGTGTTCATTTGGCATGGGTCCTTCACTTTTCATTTGGGTTCCTTTTTGAAATTGTAATCTTTAACTTGCTCTATGAGAAGAAAAGAATGATTATGTTGCTGCTCTTAGAAGGTCTGCTGAATGCATCTGAATTAAACTCTGGTGCTGTGAACTGCAGTCATCTGCCATAACCAGTGATCCGCCAAGAGTGGGTAAGACCATGACTGTGGAGCAAGTCAGAGATCATCAGCTGAGAGATTATTGCTGTTACTGTTCAAAAGGCCATTTATGAAGTAGGTATTTGAGCTCTATAAAATCTTGAGAGACACTAATTACTTCGAGAAATTAAGAGTTGATACAGAACTGGTGTTAAAAACACCAGAGGTTACAGCCAGAGGTTAGGGGCGTAGCTTAGTGATAGAGCACTTGGCAGTTGTGTGATGCCTTTGGTTCGGTCCCCAGTGCTGCAAAGCAGAGACAAAAAGCCTCCCGGTAGATAGCTGCTCAGACAGAAAGTCCAGGCCCAGGTTGGTCTCGTGCCAAACCCTGGATGTTACACGTTGCTTGTCGTGTCTTTAATTGGGTTTTTTTTTTTTCCATGCTGTGTATTCTGGCATCAGTTCTCCCAAGGAATCCACCAGCCTTCTCATGGTTACACATTGTCTTAGACTTTGTGGCTCTAAAGTACTTGTCTGTTGAGAGCCAAGTCTCTCGTCACCATCCCCATGCTGTGACAGAACCCATGAAGCATAAGTGGCCTTTTTGAACCAAGACTTTGCAAACTGATCTCTCCCCAGTGAAGGAGTTGAGCACAAGCAACAATGTACATTATTAATTTTGGATTTCATTTTCATGTTTTATTTTGTAAATATCTGATGTTTGGAGCTTGAGTATACAAAATGTAAATACAGTTCTTGTATTTGTACTAATCCTGATTCTTTTGCTGTATAGCCTTAGATGTGTAATGCAGACATTATCTAACTGTGTATTGTAACCTTGCATCACAGAACTGCTAGTGAACGAGGTAAAATTAATAAAGGTACAACCAGTGCATCAAATGACTCTTGTTGTGTTTTAGTCTTGTGCCCTTTGAAAATCCATTGTAAACTAATTTTGTTTCTTACAATGATAATTCTTTATTTTTTATTTAATTTTATTTTATTTTTTGGTTTTTCAAGAGAATTTTTTTTGTGTAGCCCTGGCTGTCCTGGAACTCACTTTGTAGACCAGGCTGGCCTTGAACTCGGAGATCTGCCTGCCTCCTCTTCCTGAGTGCTGGGATTAAAGTCATACAGCAGCACCACCTGACTTATTTTTATTTATTTGTTTATTTTGGGTTTTTTTTAAGATTTATTTATTTATTTATTATATATACAGTGTTCTGCCTGCATGCCAGAAGAGGGCGCCAGATCTCATTACAGATGGTTGTGAGCCACCATGTGGTTGCTGGGAATTGAACTCATGACCTCTGGAAGAACAGCCAGTTCGCTTAACCGCTGAGCCATCTCTCCAGCCCTATTTTGGTTTTTTGAGCTAGGGTCTCACAGTGTGATCCTGCCTAGTTCACCTGGAACTCACTTATATAGACCAGGCTGGCCTCAAACTCCCAGAGATCAGCCTCCTTCTGCCTTCTGATTGCTGGTATTAAAGGTGTTTGCCACCATACATGGTAATAATTCTTGTCTAAAATAAAAGCCGCGGTGTGGCCTACAGGTTTCTTTCTGACATAACTAGAGAAGTATATATGATCCTATTGTTTGAAAGAGTTTTCTGCCAAATGTGTGAGCAACTATTTTGTCTAAAAGATGTGGGTATTCTCCTGAAACCCCTTTTTGTAGAACTACCCATGTTAAGTTGTATTGTACTGGAGTCTGGGGAAGGGTGGGGAGGGTAGTAGTTTGAAATTTGCAATGAGCTTCTCCTTGTAAGTAGAGCACAGGCAAGGGACCGTGGTTGTGGAAGGCTGTACCTAAGCAAAAGCAATAATGTGGTCAGGTGTGGCAGTGCACACCTGTAGCCTCAGCGCTTGGGAGGCTAAAGCAGGAGGATCAAGAGTTCCAGGCCAGGGCTGGGAGTGTAGCTCAGTTGATAGACTGTTTTCTTAGCACACACAAAGCCCTGAATTCAGTCTCCAGCAACACACAGACTAGGTATGGTGGCCCACAGCTGTGACCTCAGCCCTCAGGAAGTGTAAAGGCAGAAGAATTAACTAAGAGTTCATGCCTATCACATTTCAGGCCAGCATAGCCTACCAAAAACAACAGGGATCTGTTCAGTGGAATTTGAGTATCCAACACTGTTGTGTTTCCCCCACAGACTGCAAGCAAATATGCCTGTGGCCTCCACTGCGGTGAGAGGTGTTCACATGTATAACACTAAGTGGAAAGTGTTCACTATATTAATGCAGTGGTCAGCTCAGCAAAGGAAGCCGGCACAGAACTGCTCTTCAGGAATGAGGTTTATTAGGAGGGTCTCAAGATCAGGCCATGAAGTGATAGAGAGAGTGTTAGAAAGAAAGTGGTGCAGCTGAGAGATGGCTCAGTAGTTAAGAGTACTGACTGTTCTCCCAGAGGACCTGGGTTCAATTCCCAACACCTGAATGGCAGCTAACAACTGTTTGTAATTCCAGTTTCAGGGAAGCCAACACTCATGGCAAAACAACAGTCCTTAAAAGAAAGAAAGAAAATGTGTGTGTATGTGCATACATGTGCTTGCTGCGCACATGCACATAAGTACAAATGTGAAGGGTGCCTTAAAAATCTAGAGAGGTAGTTTATTAAGAGTAAGAATAAAGCCGGGCAGTGGTGGCACATGCCTTTAATCCCAGCACTCAGAGGCAGGCAGAAGCAGCCAGATCTCTGCAAGTTCAAGGTCAGTCTGGTCTACATAGTGAGTTCCAGGACAGTCAGGACTATAGGGAGAGACCCCCATCTCAAAAAAAAAAAAAAAGAGTAAGAATAAGAGGGAAGGGGGCTGGAGAGATGGCTCAGTGGTTAAGAGCACTGTCTGCTCTTCCAGAGGTACTGAGTTCAATTCCCGGCAACCACATAGTGGCTCACAACCATCTATAGTGGAGTCTGATGCCCTCTTCTAGCATAAAGGTGTACATGCAGACGCACTCATACATAAATAAATCTTTTTTTAAAAAGGGGAGGCAGGAGGGAGTGGGGGGAGGGGAGTGAGAGGCCAGGTGAAAAATCCCTAGAGCAATCCCCAGAACAAAGAGGGTGCTATCCACAAGCTTCTAGGAGGTGGTGAGAAGTTTAACACCACATGATTGAGTTCAGCATAGCACATGGAAGAGCCAGATACCAGTTAGGGCAGTACTGACAGTGTCTGGCTGCCTGTCCCAGGGAGGCATTGCCTCATCTCTTCAGGCTGTGGGATCCGGTCAGAACCATGTAAATGTCATTGTAGGAAACAAAGCCAAGTGAAAGACTAGAGGCGTGGCTAGACAGGAGGCATCTAGTTAGACTGTGCTTGGGAAGGCCCTCTTGAGAGAGAGCACTCAGTGCGTCCTGCATCAGAGTATGCTGTGTAAATCCTGTTAGGGAAATCTCCAAGCAAAAAAACCAAATCCTTTGGACAAGGCAGCCAATGTGAAGCCAATGAAGGGAAGAGTGACAGGCGTTTCCAGGAAGTTGCTAGGACATGGCGAGAGAGGACTAAGAAGGACTTGGCATTCAATTAGAGTGAAATGGAAAGCTAGTGAAGGCATCTGAGAAGCCTGTGACATGTTCTTGCAAGATGAAAACAGTCTGGGATTCATGGAGGCAAGAGTAGGAAGTGGCCCCTGTATTCCAGAGATTCTGTGGCGTGGAAGAAGCAGGATATGCAGAGAGGTAAGATCAGATTCAATACATATTAAAGATAGAACAAACATACATTTAAAGCTGAGTGTGTTGCTGGGCGTTGGTGGCGCACGCCTTTAATCCCAGCACTCGGGAGGCAGAGGCAGGCGGATCTCTGTGAGTTCGAGGCCAGCCTGGGCTACCGAGTGAGCTCCAGGAAAGGCGCAAAGCTACACAGAGAAACCCTGTCTCGAAAAAAACCAAAAAAAAAAAAAAGCTGAGTGTGTTAGGCCATCAAGATGACCCAGCAAGTAAAGGTACTTGCCACCAAGCCTGATGACCTGGGTTCTATTCCCAGTTTTCCAGATAATAGGAGAGAACTAATAACTTCTACAAGCTGGTCTTTGACCTCCACATGCACAACCTGGCACCCATGCCCACATGCATACACATACATACAAAATGAATGTAACTTAATTTTTTTTCTAATAAAAGGCTGGCTAGAGGAGGGAAGTGTAAAATGAATGAAAAAAAATTTTTTTTGGTTTTCCGAGACAGGGTTTCTCCGTGTAGTTTTGGTGCCTTTTCCTGGAACTCACTCTGTAGACCATGCTGCCTCTGCCTCCCAAGTGCTGGGATTAAAGGCGTATGCCACCACTGCCCAGCTAAAAATTTTCTTAATTAAAAAAAAAAAAATTAGGCCTGGCATGATGTTTCATGCTGTAATCCAGCATTTATGGAGGCTTAGACACGAGGATTTTGAATTCAGGACCTGTCTGGGTTACATAGTGAAGTTTTATCACAAAACAAGAGAAAGAACACTACCATGTTTGCTGAAAATCTGCATGGAGCTGGAGAGAAAAATGGAGAGCAGCTTACTGGGTATGTGCCTCGGCAGAACAACAGTGTTGCAGCTTCCTGAGGTGTTGAAGATGGCAAAGGGTCTTTGTGGAGGTAAAGGTTTCCACACAGGCAAGAAGACCTGAGCAGTAAGCTGGGGAGAGTCAGAGCACTTGACTTCATAGAGTTCAGGAAGAGGACTTCAGTACATAAAGGTCCCACAAACAGGAAGAGGAATGGGCTTGGAGGTCTCCAAAGTGACGCTTGGCCACTAGGATGAGGAAGTATCAAAGAGGAAGGATTCAATTGCCACATCCTATGAGGCTGATGAGCTAAAAACATGGGCTGAGCAATGGCCACAGGCTTGGGCAACAGGAAAGGGAGTCACTCATTACCATCACTATTCATTTTAGAACCAACTGAGAAAAGAATATGGTAGATGGAGACCACATCATTCCTTTTTTATTCTCTTTCTTATTTGGGTGTATTCACATGCTATGGTTTGTATATGGAGGACCACATCATTTTTTTAATTCTGTTTATTGTTTGTGTGTATTCCCACACTATGGTTTGTGTGTGGAGGTTAAGAGGACAATTTGAAGGAGTCCATTCTCCCTCACTAATTGGGTCATAGGCATCAAATTCTAGGTTTTCAGGTTTGGTAGCAAGTGCCTTAACCCACTGAGCCATTCCGCTGGCCCCAGTCACTGTTACTGTTAATAAAACTGCTACTAAAAGAAGCAAATTAGGTTTGGGGCAAATATAGTTTGTCTAAATCTGAATCTCAGTAGCTGAGTAGTTGAGGGTTTGGAGCAACTCTGTTTTGTTTTTGAAACAGGGTCTCCTGTAGCCCCAGGCTGGCCTTGAGCTTGCTATGTAGCTGAAGATTGCCTTGAACTCCAGAACCTTCACCTCCCGAGTGCCAAGATGTCAGCCCTGCACTACCTTGCCCAGTCTATATGGTGTGGGAGGCCAAACCAAGGCTGTGTAAACTAGGCAAGCACTCTTACCAACTGAACTAGGCCCTGTCTCCCCATCCCCTTACTTCTGGAACTTTGAGGATCCTGTTAAAGTACAGAGGGGGAGGGTGTGGTGCATGTATGTGTTAGTTTGTTTTTTGTACCACATGCATGCCTGGTGCCTGAGAGGGCCCAAAAAGGGCAACAGATTCCCTGGGACTGGAGTTGTGAGCCTTCTTGTGGGTTCTAGAATCTTCCCAGGTCTTCTGGAAGAGCAATAAGTGCTCTTAACCACTGTGCCATCCATTCAGCCCAAAGATGACCTTGAACTTCTGGTCCTCTGTTATCTACCTTCTGAGTGCTGGGGTTAAACTTGTGTGCTGCCATGCCTGGCTTTATGTGGTGCTGGGAAATGAACCAGGGTCCTCTGGAAGAACAGACAAGGCTCTTAATTGTTGAGCCATCTCTCCAGTTCCCTGGCCTACAAATCTTTATCTTCCAGCCTCAGCTTCCTAAGTGCAGGGATTTCCGGTGTGTGCCACATGCTCAGCTTTATTGACAATTCCTGTAGAGGTTTTTTTTAAATATAAGATTTATTATGTATACAGTGTTCTGCCTGCTCGCCAGAAGAGGGCACCAGATCTCATTACAGATGGTTGTGAGCCACCATGTGGTTACTGGGAATTGAACTCAGGACCTCTAGAAGAGCAGCCAGTGCTCTTAACCACTGAGCCATCTCCAGTCCATCCTGTAGAGGTTTTTATTGCAAAGCGAGAAAGGAAATGGTGTAACTAGAAGGGGAGGATGGAGCCTGGAGGAAGAACTGATTTTCAAATCTCAGCCTGTCTGTGAGCACTAGGTGTAATGTCAGGCCATGCATCCCTTACCCTCGGCCAGACTTCAATTTGAACTGGAAAATCATCTTTGAGTTCGTTTTTACAAAGGTGGTTACCTCGCTTCGCTCTTGTCTGAGGCTGCCCTGTCTCTCTCCAGCTGAGAGGAGAGCCAGGCAGTCTCATGGAACCGCACTTCTGTTATTGCTTTAGGTCTCTGGCCTTTATTCATTTATTTTACTGTGTATGTGCATTCCTGTGTCATTTCTCAGGTACTTTTTCACTTATTTATTTATTTTTTTAAAACAGGGTCTCTTGTGGGCCTGGAGCTCATTGAATAGGCTAATCTGTCTGGCCCGGAAGCACCAGGGATCTGACTCCACCACCCCAGCACTGGGATTACAAATCACCGTGCTTGGCTGGGACTCAGGTCCTCAAGCTTGCTCAGTAAACACTTTACCAACTAAGCTACAGCCCAGCCCAGTTTCTGTCTTTTCTTAACATTCTTTTTATTGGATGAGACTTCAGTCTCCCTTTGTAACTACCTCGTCCCTGCAGAACCCCGAGTACCTCTTGTGAGCACTTCACAAGCTCAGCCCTCTGGCTTTGAGATTTGTATTCACCTAACCCCCACCCCACCCCACCCCACCCCACACCCCACCGCCTGGTGTGTGTGTGTGACAGAGACAGAGATAGAATGAGAATGTGTGTGTGTGTGACAGTGACAGAGATAGAAGGAGTGTATGTGTGTGTGTGTGTGAACTACTTTCTCCCTACCCTGCCTCCAGCCATTCAATTACAGGAATTACACAGTAAGTTCAGTGGCAGAGCTGAAATGTTCAAGTCTGTACCA
Organism: Peromyscus attwateri; assembly: GCA_902168425.1. NCBI lineage: Eukaryota > Metazoa > Chordata > Mammalia > Rodentia > Cricetidae > Peromyscus > Peromyscus attwateri. Next base: position 4,088 of record CABHPP010123321.1, on the reverse strand, counting down.
ACTAAGTCATTGCTGACACACCCTCTTATGTAAGTTAAACAAAGGGCTCGGCCCTGGGAGGATTATTTGCTCCAAGGGAGCAAGGTTTTTTGCTGTTTTGGAGTTTTGTTTTGAGGTGTTAGGGATTGAACCCAGAGCCTTGTACTTGCCAGGCAAATGCTCAACCACAAAGCTACATCTCAACCCTTTATTTTTTGAGACAAGTTCTTTCTGGAGCTCAGGTTGGCCTCACTTGCAGTTCTCCTGCCACAGCCTTCAGAGAGCTGGCTTTTTCTGACCTTCCTTGATGTGGGTGGTTAGGTCAAGCCAAAAAGGTTTTGAAGTAAATTAAGTTTTAAGCATCCCATACAGCACCCTTGTCAGTGTGACTGGTGTCCCCAGGGTCACTGGCCTTGGTCTCATCTCTCTTAAGCCACTCTACTATCATTTTCCAACAATCCTGGGTAGCAGTAATTTTTTCCTTTAGTACCTTAACATAAAACTGGACAATCCAAGTAAGGGTTTAACAGCAGTAAATTAAGAAAAACAGCTATTTGATCTCTAAGTATGTGTGCATACAGTAATGTCTGTTTAGTGGTGACTTAGGAACTCCAGATGTTTAGTCACATTGACTCAGCATAATTCCTCCCTTGTTAAATCTCAGACTAGAGCAATCAATCTGTTCCTGTAACAACTGCGACGGTAAACCCTTGCTAGGAGGAAGGAGGAAGGAGGAAGGAGTAGCCAAGAACTTGGAAGGTGTGCCTGTCACCAAGCCTCTCTTAAAAGAGCCACGCTTCTGATAAATGGCTGCTCTCCCAGACTCCTCATTGAAAAATTGAATGCAGGCTTCCATTTGAAGTCAACCAAACTCTCTAACACACAGATGTAGCCAGTGTTACAAGTCGTAAGTAGGCATGATCTTGTCCAATTGATCCTGTTAAAAGAGTCCAGGGCCTGGGGTTAAAGTTCAGTCCCTCCACGAACTGTTGGCTGGGAAAGTCAACTCCCTGAGCACCTCACACAAGAGGAAGAATTTTTTTTTTCTAACTTAAAAACATTTCTTGTGGGCTGGAGAGATGGCTCAGCAGTTAAGAGCACTGGCTGCTCTTCCAGAGGTCCTGAGTTCAAACCCCAGCAACCACATGGTGGCTCACAACCATCTGTAGTGAGATCTGGTGCCCTCTTCTGGCCTGTAGACATGCAGGTAGAACACTGTATACATAATAAATAAATAAATCTTTAAAAAAAAAAAACATTTCTTGTTTGTACTTAAATGTATGTGTTTTGCCTGCATATGCTCGTGCACCATGTGCGTGCAGTACCCAGAGAGGCCAGAGGAGGGCACCAGAGTCTCTGGAAATGGAGTTACAGATGGTCGTGAAGAGCCACAGTGTAGCGCTCTTAAGGACTAAGCCACTTCTCCAGTCACAATAATGGTTTCTTGGTCAGGAGATGTAGCGTGGTAGAGTGCTTGCCTAGTATACATAAAGCCCCCAGCCTAATCTCCAGCAGCTTGTAAAATGGGGTGTGCTGATACACATGTCTGTAATCCCAGCGTTTGGGAGGTAGGGGCAGGAAGATCAGAATTGAGTTCCAGGCCATCCTGAGCTATACGAGACCATGTATGTATGTATGTATCCAATATACATATATATTTGTTATATAGTTTTTGTGTGTGTGTGTGTGTGTGTGTGTGTGTGTGTGTGTGTGAGAGAGAGAGAGAGAGAGAGAGAGAGAGAGAGAGAGAGAGAGAGAGATTGATCTTTTTTTAAAGTTCACTTCTTTAAAAATTTATTTATTTTATGTATCTGGTGCTCTCTCTATCTGCATATACACTTGCACACCAGAAGAGGGTATCAGATTCCATTATAGATGTCTATGAGCCACCATGTGGTTGCTGGGAACTGAACTCAGGACCTCTGGAAGAGCTGCTAATGCTCTTAACCACTGAGCCATTTCTCCAGCCCCTGAAAGATTGATTTTTTTTAAGACAGTCTCACTATGTAGCCCCAGCTGGCCTGGAGCTCACTATGTAGATTAGGCTGACCTTGAACGTTCAACAGTCCTCTTGCCTCTGCTGTACAGGTACTGGAGTTACAGGAGTGAGCCACCACATCCAGCTAGCTCTGCAGAAAATGTTCATAGACTTGGCTCATCTGCCTTTGTGTGTATGTGCTTTGGCAATAAGGGAGACTGGAGCCAGGGCTTTGTGCCCATCGCTGGGTTATACAAGACTCCCTTGTTTTATCACCTGTCCTAGGAGAGCAGCAAGACAGGCAGGAGCCCATGGTTACAGCCAGAGGACTATTGTAAGCCAGTGGAGAGCCATCCTTTTTATCTCTGTGACGCCTTCTCTTAGATTTTCTGAGCTGGATTTGTCCTTATTTGCTATAAAGCTAAGTGCCAAATCCAGCCTGTGAGACAGAAATGCTTGTGGCATCCAGTACAGGAGTGATTACAGTGTTCTGGTCCTCCAGGGAAGGCAGCCGATGATCCACTCCTTCCGGTGGTCCTGCTCCTTCCCAGTGGACTTGAGAGGAGGCTCACAGCTGGCTGTTGTGGCACAAGCTTGTGATCCCATGAGGTGGAATCGAGAATTGCAAATTTGAAGCCAGCCTAAGCGACAAAGTAAGATGCTGCCTTAAGAAACTAGTGACTGGCTTACTTCTGGTGCCAATATCACTCCTGCCAACATGCTGAATGTTCCTAACTCAGTGGGTAAAAGGACCTGCTGCCAAGCCTGATGACCTGAGTATGATCCCCAGGACCCACACTGTAGGAGCGTACAACTCCTGCAAGTCTGACTTCCACATGTATGTCCCCCCCCACACACACACACAAATATGAGTGTGCTGGGCCACACAGTAACTAAGGCTAGAGGTGTAGTTCCGTGATCAAGTATGCAGCCTGCATGAGGCCTGGAGTGGGAAGGCCTGAAATGTGGACTGACAGTGCCACGATGGGGCACGTGGTTCTGCAAAAAAACGTAAGGCTGGACTTTATGATACAACCTGCAATCTCAGCACGTGGGAGGCTGAGGCAGGAGGACTGCTGGAAGTCTGAAGGCACCCCAAGCTACAAAGTGAGACCCTGTCTCAAAACAAATGAAAATGAAGTTCAAGCTCCAACACCACAAAAATTTTAAAAGCCTGGAAGAAGCCAGGGCTATGTACTGTCTTCAACAAGCAAAACAACAACAAAAACATTAAAGCACAAGCTTGACCCCTTTTTTGGCCCTCAGGGCCTTCCAGAGCTGGACAATGGGTTGAGGGCTATAAGAACAGAGAAGCTTCTGGGAACAGCTCCCACCTGGTACTCCCTTGTCCCCACCCTTGTCTTGGAAATAATGGTGACCAGCTAAGAGCTAAATTGGGGCCAGTTTGATTGTGTTGGTCTTTACAGGGGCTAGAGGAATGAGGACAGCAGGCACTTGCCAGAGAGAAACAGAAAGACAACAAGTAGAGAAGGGAAGGGCAGGAGATGTGGCTCAGTCAGTAGAGTGCTTGCCTGGCATGTACTTAGCCCTGGGTTCAATCCTCAGCTCGGCCTAACACCAGGACTGGTGAGATGCTAGTGTGAGTAGAGCCTTTGTTAAGCAGGCACCATGAAGGCCTGGGTTCAGATCCCCAGGACCTATGTAAAGCCAGAGCATGAGCAGGGCTGTAACCCCAGTGTTCCCCCTATATGGAGAAGGGAGGCACAAACACATACAAGGGAAAGACAGCAAAGAAGCCGATGACTCAGGCCCAGCTGCTGGGATTATGGGTATCCACCATCCCAGGTGCCAAGGATAGACCCTGGGTCTTTGTGCATGGTAGGGAAGCACTCTGCCAACTGAACAGTATGTCATGACCTCCCAGTTTACATTAAAAAACACAGGCTGGCCAGGCAGTTGTGGCGCACGCTTTTAATCCCAGCACTACGGAGGCAGAGGCAGGTGGATCTCAGTTCGAAGCCAGCCTGGTCTACAGAGCGAGTTCCAGAACAGCCAGGGCTACACAGAGAAAACCTGTGTCAAGAAAACAAAAACAAATCAAACAAACCAAACAACAACAACAACAACAAAAATCCAAACAAAAAAACCCACCACAGGTTGCTCTTCCAAA
>CABHPP010123320.1:0-39325 GCA_902168425.1 Peromyscus attwateri | reverse complement strand
TTTTTTTTTTGTGGGGAATTTTTTTGTGGATGTCGTCCTACTCTCTAACACAACAGAGATGATGAAAGACTCTATGACCCATAGCCTCAAAAGAGTTCCAACCCAAAGCATAAAACATGATGAGTGTGTCCAGTGCCATCCCCTGCTGTAGCCATTCTACACCTAGGCATAAGAGACAGCTGATTTTCAGTCCCAGGAGGCATCGTGGGGCAGGCAGTCTCTCAGCTGCTGACTTTTCTGCTGCTTTGCGTGAGTGTCGCGGAAAAATGTGTGTGTTTGGCAAGTGCTGTAAACAGAATGGAGCTGTTAGCTGCCTCTTCAACGCGCCTGCCAGTTTCATTGGCTGCTCTAGGATGTCTTTGTCATCATTATACAGGGATCAAAGATAATAGACTATTTGAAATCCTAATTCAATTAAAACTTAATCCTCAGATGTCAATAGCAGCGTATTGTGCAGAAGGTTACAATGTAGGCAATTTCTTTTGAGCATATCATTAAAAGAACAAAGCAAGAATAAGAAATGGCCCAACTATTTTCCAAAGCAAGATGCTCATTATTGTCTTGGGAACTTTTGCCACTATGATAAAATTTAGGCTATATTTCAATATGTATTCAGGGGGAAATCACATACACTTATTTCTACACTTAAATCCATTTACAATGATTGGTTTTGTCTTCTGTAAGGGAATTGAGTACACACGATCCTTTTAAGGAGGAATACTTTCAATAACCAAGGCACCAAGGCAGATGTTGCTGGTTACAAAGTACCCAAAGGACATAAAAAGTCTGTCAAAGTTGGCACTCTGCGGAAGCCTAAGTGAGCCCGTTGAACTGCTTTCCATGAGCAAGAAGCAGAGTTCTCTTTATGGCTTGAGCCTCTAAGGCTGTTGAATCACCCTTTTGATTGGCTGCCTCACCTGTCCATCAGAAGCCCTGATCTTTCTGTACCTATAGTTATTTATATGGACCTACATAAGTCAGAGACTAAATAATAGGTCCCAGTATTTCTGTGTTTCAGCTGACATCCAACACTACGTCTTGGAGCTTGCTTGCAAAGACAGTTTTTCTCCTTTCTTTCCTTTCATTCTCCAAACAGTCTTGTAAGATTCCTTTTGAACTGGCAGTGAAGCACCAACTTTGAAGCAACCAAACCTCTGAGCAGGCAGTAGGAGGGAAATGTGCCACTAAACGTCAGAGAACGTCAGCTGCACTCCTTCGGGTAGAGCCCATGGGTCACAGGAGCTCTGACTCCCCCACCCCGTGTGTTGAGCAGGAAGGGAGAGGAACTAGCAACGGAAGTGGACTCAAGAGCAGGCCCCACTGGAGCTAGATGCTGCCACTGTCTACACTGTAAAACTGCCCTTGTGCAGGGTGGGAGGAGGGAGAGAGAGTAGAAAACTAGCTTGTGGCCAGTCATCACCCTACAATTACAGCAGCAGCGAGCGCCAGGACCTTGTTCACCCCAACTCTGCGGGGTTCAGAAATACATTCTTTACACAGGAGAAATGGTTATGACCTCCATCTTCATGTTGGGGATGCTAGTTTTGTACTATCTTTTTAAAAGTAGATTTAGAGAATAGCAGAAAAACGACCAGGGTTGTAGGCTAAGTGGCTGGGGGTGGGGGAGGAGGGAGAATGATTCCTCGTGTCCAGGTGTCTGAGTTGAAATGCTGTCTCCAACACTTCTTTTTTTTTTTTTGTTTGTTTGTTTTTTGAGACAGTTTCTCTGTGTAGCTTTGCACCTTTCCTGGATCTCACTCTGTAGAACAGGCTGGCCTCGAACTCACAGAGATCCGCCTGCCTTTGCTTCCCGAGTGCTGGGATTAAAGGCGTGCACTACCACTCAACACTTCTAACTTTAAGGTTTCATCAAAAACCTTTTAGTCTATCCTAGAATGGATATACACATTGTGCCTGCTCATGATTTATTTATTTATTTATTTATTTATTTATTTATTTATTTATTTATTAGCAGCTTGACACAGCTAAGGTCATTTGGGAAGATTGGGAAACTGGAACATCAGTTGAGAAAATGTCCCCATCAGCTTGTCCAGTAGGAAAGCCTGTGAGGTGTTTTCTGATTGATGACTGATGTAGGAGCGCCCAGACCACTGTGGGCAGTTCTATTCCTGAGGAAGTGGTCCTGAATATAGGCTGAGGAAGCCATGGGGAAGCCAGCCAATAGGCAGCATTCCCCCATGGCCTCTGCTTCTGTTCCTGCTGCCTGGTTCCTGCACCGCTTGCCTTTCTGCCATGGCTTCCTTCAATGATGGAGTGTGCCCAGAATGGGCAAGCCAATCCGCTGCTTTCTCTCCAAGTTTCTTGTGATCATGGTCTTTATCACTGCAATAGAAAACAAACTAGTGCCCTTCCTCAAAGTGTGCTTGTAACTATTAAATGGAATGATATACTTAAAGGGCCACATCAGTGTGGTGGTTTGAATGAAAATGACTCCCATGGGTCTCGTACGTCAGAATACTTGGATCCCAATTGGTAGAACTGTTTGGAAAGGATCAGGAGACGTGCCCTTGTCGGAAGAGGTGTGTCACTGGGCCAGCTTTGAAGTTTCAAAAGACCCCCACCATTCCCAGTGTGTTCTCTCTCTGCCTCCTACTTGTGGATCGAAATTTGAGCTCTCAGCCTCATTTTCACTCTCCTAGTTCATCAGTGACAAAAACATTTTGGAGGTGTGTCTGTTGGAGATGTATGCACAAATAAGGTTAGCAGAGAGAGCAGACCCTGTCTGAGCGTTATTCAATCATATCACGTTTTACTTTTGACCTTATCTTCAGATGATTATAGACCATACTTTGTCCACAGAGTGTCACAGGCCTTACACAGTCACAACTGAAACAAAAGCATAAAACTGGATTGTCATCACTGGTCAGCACTACCTTTAGGGTACCATATTTTAACATATATCTTGTTAATAATTATGTTCTGAAGAGTACAATCATACAGTTTTTTTAAACTAAAGGTGTTAATTTGTTGACTGTAAACATTTGACGATCTGCTACAATTTTTGCAATCATGTTTTGACATATCTTTGTTATAAACGAAACCTCAACAGAATAAGAGAAGTGAAGGATGAAACGCCAGTTTCTCTCCTGCTAGGAGACACTGCCAACTGTTATAGGCACCAGGTCCCTGGGCCGTGGCCAGGAATGTGGATGGGTCAGATGCTCTATGGAGTGGACAGAGCCCCAGACTGGTGCAAAGATCCCCTGCAGTAAGAGTGAGCCTTCCTGGGTGGGCAGCACGAGATCTGCTCCTATTTCCCCCTCGTTCTGCCTTCTCAAAACTCGTGGTATACAGACAGCTAACCACTTGAAGTAAGGAACTTGAAGAATTATGTGGTGTTGAGCCGGTCCCCATTGTTAGAAAAATAATTCCATGGATTCTAAAAGCAAATGGTGGACCATAATAAAGAAAATTAGAATTCTATTAATTCATAAAGACTAAAATAGAATCCATTAAGAATGGTGGGGTACTGGTGCGAAAGGAGATGTAAATTATCCTGATCATGCTTGCAATGCAAACCCTGATCGTGTTGGCACTGGGCCAGCTCCCATTAGAGCGATTATTTTTAATCATCAGCATTTGGTGACATGAATACTCATATTTGTTGATTTCCTGGGAGAAAAGCATTTCATACTGTAAATAAAAAGGACAAAAATATACATTTAGATTGTAGAACAAATAATGATTATTTTTTATTTTTTTAAAGGATTTTCTTTTGACAGAGTCATGTTTTAAATGCCTCTTTCCACGAGGCTCAGATATGGTTGCATTTAAATGGCAGGTGTGAGCTTATTTTTAGGTCCCACTTTCTAACAGGATGATAGTTGGTCCATTCTTAAATACAGACCAGGGGACAGAAGATTTCTGGTGATGTATTTCCTTTTTAACCAAAGGAGACATAGAAAACTGCTGTTTAAACACACCCTAATACTTAGCATTAGCACTCTCTAACATCTTGGGAACCACGGTTACCCAGTTGGCCGGCTTCTGCTGGGGTTTGAAAATTGAATTGCATTTACCAAGAAGATAGGGGATGGAGGAGCATTCCAGGAAGGGCAAAGACATGTGCGGAGGAGTCTAGGAAGCAGAGCTGTGAGCGATGGGGAGCCAGACTTGTATGGAAGAAGATGGGCTTGCAGTGTAGACAGCCTATGAGCTTGGAGGTCTCTGCGCAGAGGAACCAAGGCCACTCCATCAGTCAGTGACCTCCAACTACTTAAAAGCACTCTGATCAACTTTAAAACGCAGGGTTCGCTGGGTGGTGGTGGCGCACGCCTTTAATCCCAGCACTCGGAAGGCAGAGACAGGCGGATCTCTGTGAGTTCGAGGCCAGCCTGAGCTACCAAGTGAGTTCCAGGAAAGGCGCAAAGCTACACAGAGAAACCCTGTCTTGAAAAAACAAACAAACAAACAAAAAAACAAAACAAAAAAAAAACGCAGGGTTCGAAGTCTTGCTCCTCCCTATGCCCAAAGGTTCAGATCCAGCTGCTCCTGAGTGAGCCCCAGTAAGCTGCCTTGAGCTAGTACCTTTTTTCCAGACCCCTGCACTGACCCAGAAGCAGTAGACTCCCTTGGGTAGTCCTGTGATTAGCTAGGGAGAGCAAGCTGGGGTGCTGAGGTGAGGAGCAGTGTGTGGACAGCTGCAGGGACAGGATTGAAGGCAGGGAGGCTGGTCATCGCCGTGAGGAGTGAACGAGAGCTTGTTACCTGTGAGGTCAGGGACAAATGTTGCAGTGGGCTATGTTCTTTCAAAGGTGGGTAAGGATGTGTCAGCTAAATTGGGAAGAAAGGATGGGCTTGCTTACCTTGTCTTCCAGGAGAGCTGGGACTGGGAATGGATTTGAGAGGAATGAGTGTGTTTATCAGACAAATAGCATTTGATACGTCCATAAAACAAGCTATGGAAGGCATGGGGTAGGTCTGACGCTTGGGAAAGTGCAGGCTCACAGCCAAATTGGAGGCACCGGCTTATAACCAATAGGGGGAGAGATGCCTTTCTGGCCAGGGTGGCAAGCTAGTTTCATATACAGGAAATTGTAAGACGCCCTGGCTCCCTTCACCTCAAGCAAAACACCTCCCTTCATCTCCTCCTATTGATTTTCTATTTATAAGTCCCAGGTTAAACCTAACAGTAGTGACTGGCAGTACCCAGGGAAAGAAAAATTGCTCATTTTAGGAGGACAGCAACATTAGCCCCCCCCCCAAATCCCCAGAAACCCTCAACAAAACTGTCATGTGACCCAATCTAATGTCTTTTCTTCTGATTTATCCACTTTTCCTTAACTACAGTTAAATCATTTTTGAGGTTTTGTTTGGTTTTTTTTTGTTGTTTGTTTTGTTTTGTTTTTTTCTGTCACATTTTGGGGCAATTATCTCTTCTCTTGCATGCTAGGTTACCTTAGAATTGTCCAAAGCTTTTAGCTTTGTCCTTGACTGTGACAATGATATTGTTATAAACTTTATTTTTTCATTTAATTAAGCATAATTGTATGAACTAGCCTGGAAGCATACCATATATAGTAATTCAATGAGGAACCATGTATCCAAAATACATCTTTCTTTTGCGGTATAAATGAACTGTAGTTGATAGCTCCCAGTATTTTGGAAAATCACCATAGTCTAGTTTTGATATGTAATATTATTGTCCACAAACTAATAAAGTTTATTGTAAATGTTATTTTAAAACAAAATATTAGTTTTGAGGGAAAACATCTTGATTTCATAGGAATATAATGCTTCATTGGGAAAACATGTTTGGACAGAAGTGGCTGGAAGTAAAAGCATATGACTTAACCAGAGCACGTGGAGATCAGAGAGAAAACCCCACCTGCGTTTTCCCATATGTGAAAACAGCATGGCCGAACTCTGGGGAGCAGACATCAGAAGCCAAAGGGGCCCTGTTCTTAGGGATCGCTCAAATCTTATATTAAAAATACGGGACTCTTGCTCTGCAATCCTCAGGGGAGCTCCTGGGCCTGTGTTGAAGGCGAAAGGGTCTGTGCATAGCAAAGAAGGATGGCCGCTTCGAGCCTTTCATTTTCAGGTTTGGGGAGGAAGCCAGATCCCTACTGTGAGTGTTCGCAGTGGGGTGGGGGTGGGCTGGGTAGGTGGGTTTGAGGAGCAATAGAATTGACAGAGGAAAGACTTGGCCTTGTGTGAGTCAGCTCTTCAAAAATTGAGCCAGCCCACTTCCCACGAACTAAATGACCTTTATTTGCCTCAGTGACAACATTTTCCTACTGTCTTAGGACCCATGCATACTAAACTAACTGACCTTCCCATAAATCCATCAGAGTTCTTTTTTTTCTTTAGGGAGTTGGCCCTATTTAGTCCAGACTGGCCTTGACCTCCCGTCTTCCAGCCCGTGTCCCAAGTGCTGGACTTTCAAGCATACACCACCTGGTCCAGCCTCAAGGTAACCTTTTAAAGTTAAATAAAGCTAAATTAAATTAAATTGTCTCCTGCCTCCATATACATCAATCCTTCAGTAACCTTGCATTGTATAGAGAACAAAATTGGAACTCCTTGTCATGACTGATGAAGCCTTGAGTGTCTGTCTCCTGCCTGACTCATTAACACAGTCACCATCCCTTCCTCAGACCCCTCCAGTTCTTCCCAGCCCTGCATCCCCTCCCCCTGCCCCAGCATCCCCTCCCCCTGCCCCAGCATCCCCTCCCCCTGCCCCTGCATCCCCTCCCCAGCCCTGCCTTCCAAGCTGCTTGAACAACTTTTCTTTGGTTTCCTGAACTCTTATCATCAATTCTTCCAAGGAGCCAAGGTCCTCCCTAAGGCTTTCATGATTGCTGTTTCTTACACCCTAGCTTTTGGCTGGACTGTCTCCTTATAGTCTTCCTATCTTAGTTTAAAAGTCATTCATTCTATCATCTATTAGAACTTCCCTGGTGGGTTTCCTTATGGCACATGGAATGATTACTAATTACTGTGTACTGATTTGACCACTTATTTACTATCCTCACTATGAATTCGGGTTTGATGGAGACAAATATTAGCTTTGTTTATCCCTCTGTCTCAACCCTCAGTTACTGTGCCTGGAAGCTTACGGGTGCCGAATAAATGTTTAGCCAATAAGTGAAAGTCGCAAGTGTGGGGATTCATAGAGTCCGGATGTGGTTTTAAATTATGGAGACAAGTTTTCTAGAAATGAGAATTACGACTCACAGAATTGGTATTTTTTTGCAATGTACCACCCTCTCCGGAAGTTGTGGGAGATCTCTAGCACTCTCAGCACTATGCACAATAGCTTGTCTTTTCCCATTTCTTCTGCCAGATATGTAGATAAAAAATGCATCCCAATACTGATGAACTTTGCAGGTCCTTGATGAGTAAAATTAAACATTCTCTTGTGTTCAGAGACATCCTCATTTCTCCTCCTGTGTGTAATATGTTGATGGCCTGGCTTTGTTATATAGCTTTCAGAATGGCTTCTATTAAAAATTATTTTAGGACCTCTTTGTCTATTAGGCTTATGAAAATTTTTCTGTTATAAATATTACACATGTTTTAAATTTTTTATTTAACTCATAACTTGTTATATTTCTCTAGTAAAGAAATGTCAAATGTTCATATAGTTGAATATATATATGTATATATGAATATATATACATATATACATATATAATTCCCTTTGGTATTTCTGGTGCTGACAATTGCCAGAAATGGACAGAGTTGGACAAAACAAACAAACAGAATGAAAAGAGCCCAAGAGAAGGCACAAGAATCAGAGACCCGCTCTCTCGAACATTCAGGAATCCTGTAAAAAACATTAAATTGGAAGCCATAACACACATGTGCAGAAGACCTGGTGCAGACCATGCAGGCCCTATGCATGCATCCTCAGTGTCTGTGAGTTCACGTGAGCTTTGCTCGTGCTGATTTCGGGGCCTTGTTTTGTTGGTGTCCTCCACCCTCTCTGGCTCTTACTCTCTTTCTGCCTCCTCATCTGTGGGCTTCCCTGAGCTCTGAGGGGAGGGATTTGATGGAGACCTCCCATTTAGGGGTGAATGTTCCAAGGTCTTTCACTCTGCTTAATGTTCACTGCGAGTCTCCGATTTTGTGCCCGTCTGCTTCACGAGGAGGCTTCTCTGATGATGGCTGAACAAGGCACTGATCGATGTATACAGTCGAGCATCGTTAGGAGTCATCTTATCACTGTTTTTTGTTTGTTTTTGTTTTATAGACCAGTAGAATTGGGTTTTGCCCTAGATCCCTGGGACATCTAGTTTCAGGTTCTTGGTCTGATATGGATGTCATCTCACGGAGTGGGCCTTTAGTCAAATCAGGTATTGGTTGGATACTCTGACAAGCTCTGTGCCATCATTACCCTAGTATATTTTTCAGTCAGGACAGTATTGAAGATCAAAGGGTTTGTGGCTGGCTTGTACATTTCTCTTTTGGAAGCCTGCAGAGTATCTTCCTGTACCAAAAATTCTAGAATGTAGGGGTGAAGAAGGTTTTGGGTTGTCTTCAGCAGTGGGGCCTGGGCGTCAGTCTGTGGAGCATAGCTTAGAATCTTGACAACAGCCTGGGTTGTTTGGGGATTCCCATAGGAGCCCTTTGGCCAACGACTCAATTAAATGTAACCCAGTCCCAGTACTGGAAGCTTCATTTGGTGACAAGAGATGGCCAGTTGGGACTCTGTTTCCCGCATTATTTGGTGATTTCATTTAGATCACCTTCATATATGTATCTATATTGGGAAGCTTCTACTGTATTAGGTCTCCACACTACCCCTCAAGTGGCCCTTAATTTTAGCTGCTCTCCCCATATTCCCTCTCTTCCCCCCTCTTCCATACCCCTTCCCAGCTTGATCTTCCTGTTCTAGACCCCCTCCACCCATCTATAACTGTCTATTCTATTTCCTTTCCTGATGGTATCTATTTGTTACCCCTAATCCCTTACTCTATACCTAATATCTGTGGTTCTACAGAGTGTAGCTTGGTTATCATTGACTTAACAACTAATCTCCACATGTAAGTGAATATACACCGTATTTGTCTTTCTCGGTCTGGGTTACCTCACTCAAGATGATTTTTTTTTTCTAGTTCCATCCATTTCCCTGTGATTTTCATGATTTCAATTTTTAATGGCCATAATACTCCATTGTGTAAATATACCACAGCTTCTTTGTTCATTCTTCTCTTGAAGGACATCTAGGTTGTTTGCAATTTCTGGCTATTATGAATAATGCATTAATGAACATGGTTGAACCAATGTCTCTGTGGTAGGATGGCTGTATGCCCAAGAGTTGTATAGCTGTATCTTGGAGTAGATCAATTCCCATCTTCCCGGGGTTGGCTGCACAAGCTTGCACTCCCACCAGAACTGGATGAGTGTTCCTCTTATGCCACATCCTCCACAGCGTGGGCTTAGACAGACTCTTTTTACTTATCCCAGACTGGCCTTGAACTCTCTACCCTACTGTCTCACCCCAAAAGCATATGAGTATTTTTTCTCAACAGCTTAATGATTTTACTTATGCACATTGTAAAGTTTAACTGAGTTTAAAACTTAGGTTCAAGAATTTACTATTGAGGAAAGTTTACTTGTATCGATGTTCATATGCAAATATGTAAATTGTATGAATTGCTATTTATTTTAGATTTATAATAAATATTTTAATGATCTCTTAAAATGCTTTTTGGTGAAGTAGCAAATTGTATGAATTGCTGTTTAATTTAAATTTATAATATATATTTAAAAAATGTCAGAATGCTTTTGGTGAAGTAAAGACATAATTTCAATTTTAACTCATTTACAATGTAAAATATCTTATTAAATAAGTCAATGTTGCCTCAACCATTTGAATGACTTATTCATCATACCAAAATTTTTATAATTACTTCAATCCTTTTCTGGGTTCTCATCCACTCCTCCCCAGCCCCCAATGCTTGTATTGAATAGCATTCTCTTTTAGTTATGGTGGCTCTAAATTGTTATTTTATGGAAAGAGATTTTTTTCCCCTCATTGCTTCTTTGTCTTTACATTTTCTTGTCATTCTCAAATATTCCTCCACAGGGCTTTCAAGGTGGCTCAGTGGGTAGAGAGTTTGCTGTGCAAGTCCTAGTGACCGAGTTCAACCCTGCCATCTGCATAAAGATGGGAGGAGTAGATGAACTCACAAGGGTGTCCTCTGACCTCCACACTTTACTGAGCCCCCAACCCTCATCATATACACCCACAATAATAAGACTTCTTTTTAGTTAAAAATACTCATCTGGTTGGTTTCAGAAATCATAGTTACTAAATTTCCTTAAAAAAGAAAACCCAGTGAGCATTTTGAAAAGAGCTATATTGTAGCAGGAATCTTAAAAGTTCTTATTAATAAAATCAAACCTGAGGCCAGTTATTGGGGTGAATGCTGGAAGATCAGAGAAGCAGAACAAGCCACAGCTACCTCACCTCGTCAGTTCCTCAGCTGATCCTGTTTCCTCAGACTGGAAGCCTCTGTGTCCTCATATCCGAATGGCTCTCAGCTGAACTGTGCTGCTCAAAACCTAAAAGCTTAACCAGCCAAATGCTTCTAGTTTCTGGTCCTCACACCTTATATACCTTTCTGCTTTCTACCACCACTCCCTGGGATTAAAGGCTCGCTTTCTGGGATTAAAGGTGTGTGTCACCATTCCTGGCCGTTTCCAATGTGGCCTTGAACTCACAGAGATCCAGAGGGATTTCTGCCTCTGGAGTGCTAGGATTAAAGGTGTGAGTGCCACCATTTTCTAGCCTTTGTATCTAGTGGCTGTTCTGTCTCTGACTCCAGATAAGTTTATTAGGGTGCACAATATTTTGGGGGAACACAATACTACCACACTATATATTTATAGATGAATAGAATTCATCTTTAATAGACAAAGGCTTCTCATTAAATAAGATGGTAATCTGAAGATTGGTAGTCCTACTATGGGTTGTAAAGTCTTTCATATATTCCTTAATTTAGCCCATATTTTAGTTTTTGTTATTTTAAATGAAATATTTTTTCCACTTTTTAATAATTACTTGTTATCACTGTACGGGAAAGCTGTGGTTTACTTTACAGAAGTCTGAAGATGTTCAATTTGCTTAAGTTTTTATCATTCTTACAAGTTTTTCCTTAAGTTTTTCTGATAGAAAAGAAAACTATCTGACAAAAGTGAGCATTTTGCCTTCACCTCCTCTCCTCACCACACTGGGCAGAGCCTCCCTGCTGCCCTCACTCTAGTCCACCCTCCACAGTGATAACAGATCCCACGGCTGCTGATTCACAAACCTTCAGACATCCTCTTTGGCATTCATTCATTCGCTTATTTTGCCATCCTTTTGGGGCACTCAGAATGTGCCAAACATATCTGGTGTTGAATAAAGCAGATGTGATTTCTGCCCCATTGGATTCCCATCAAATCAGAAGATGGGCAGACACTCCACAGGGCAGCCATCCTGGAAGCACACTGTCACACTCAGTAGAGAATGACTTGAAAAGAAAGTGTGAGGGTAATGAACCAAGGATTTGGAGTCAAAGATGTGCCTAGGAGGACACAACCTTCGGAGGTGACAGACAGGATTAATGGGGTTTGGTCAGAGGAAGAGAAAGGATATTCTGAGTCACGGAAAGCAGGTAAAAAGACGCTAAGGCAGAAGACAGTGAGACACTTCTGAGAAACTGAGGAGAGGTCAGGCTGCCCTGAAGGTTGTAAATAAGTGGATCAGTGGGAACAAGCTGGATTGCATAATCCAGCTCCAGGTGGTCTCCAGCTAGAAGATTTCTAGTTTTGCTCTACAATGGGGGGTGGGGAGTCAGGGGCATGAGAGGCATGGACGATGGGCTAATATGATGCTATTTACATTTCAAAATTCTTCTGCTCTTGTGCTAATGTATTCTTTAATCAATTACAATTTATATACCACTTATGCCCAAGTTTGGTGGCTCTCCAACAAACATTATATCTCAACTAGGGATTAATCTTTGCTTATCAAAGACTTGTTTACTTTTGGCCAGCCTGAGGAATTCACTGGACATTCCCTGAGCCACCTAAGCTTTTGGAAGCATCATAATAACTATACAGGTATGAATATATGACAGATGGGCTTCCCTCCAGGAGTTCCCACTTAAATGAGGAAAGAGAGAATTAAATATACTGAGTAAGGGGCACACTCTAGTAATTCTACATAACACACTACAGAGTTGGAAAACCGTAACTCTGGTGCGGATGCAGGGACAGGGCGAAGGGAGGGGGGATCAGGGATGCGACAGCACACAAAAGAAGCGATGCTGAAGTTGACTTTGTGTACTTACGATGCAGAACCAAGGGAACGAAGAGCAGTGCACATCTCTGAAGCATGAGAAAGAGAAGGGCTCATTCAAGTGAGTCGTGCACAAATGCATGCTTCAGAACGATTGATTTTGGGGAGGAAGCGAGAGAATGAAAGAAAGCGAAGCTAAGCAAGTAGTTGGAAGGGGATTGAATCCTTGGATAGAGTTTTATTTTACCCAGGAGAAAATGAGCTCACGGAAGGATTCAAAGTAGGAAGGATCATGATCAGATTTAACTTCATAAAAGTGTATGTATGGTGGTCGAACAGAGATACCAATCCTCATAACGACGCATGAGAAATGGGAAGCCATGAATGTAGTAGGTGGAAAAGTGGAGGTGGGGAGAGAGATGGGGAATGTCAGGCCTGGACACAGGTATTAGATGAGGGAGAGGAGGGAAGCAGAGGGAGTTCTAACTATATGAAGACATCATCAACTCAGACATACTGTATACTTCATGATAGTTAATCTTGATTGCCAGCGTGGTGGGACTTAGAGTCACCGTGGAAACAAACCCGTGGCCATGCCTGTAGGATTTCTGAATTAGGTTAACTGAAGTGAAACCCCTTGATCTAAATATGGCTGGACTATTCCATGAGCCGGAGTCCCAAACTAAATAAAAAGGAGAAAAGGAGCTGAGCACCAGTGCTCACCTCTCTCTGCTCCTTGAATGTAAAAGCCGTGTGTCCAGAATCCTCAATGGACTGTACACTCCAACTGTCATACAACACAAACCATTATTTTCTCAAGGTGTTTCTGTGAGGTGTTTTGTTGAAGCAGTGATCAGCGTAACTAATACAGAAAATAGGTACCAAGAAGTGGGACCACTACTGTGTTAAGACTGACTATGTAGTTCTCAGTAAGCCTTTGGAAATGATTGATAAGAGGAATGAGAAAGTATTTGGAACTTTGGACTGGAAAACCCATAGAATGACATAACCAGAGGTTAATGGGCCATTCTGGTTGGGGTGTGGGAAGCCAGGACGCTGAGGGAAATGTGGACAGTGAAGACCTAGTCTGTGAGGTTTCAAAATGGAGCAAGCTATTTGGAGTTAGGCCAGAGGTCACTTGTGTTACAATCTGACAAAGGACCTGGTTTTATTTTTCCTATGTCCTGGGACATTTCTAGAGCCTGAATTAAAAAGTAATAGACTGATTTGTTTGGAAGATGAGATTTGGGGACAGGGTAGCAGGTCGTGACATGGCTCCTGGTCACTGCTCCCACTCAGGTCTACAGTGAGTGAGGATGACCAGCAAATACCATCAGTGTGCTGTGTACTGGGGACAAGTGTATGAAGGAGTTTCAATGCAGCTATAGCTGATATGGAGAACCTGGCAGGCTGCTCTGGGACAACAGGAAAGATGCTCTCAAGGAATCACCCTGCCTGTGAAATATTCCCATCTTATGAAAACAGAAACTAATTTGATCAGAGAGAAACTAGACCAAGAACACTACCCAACAAGCTCCCTGCTTCAAAGCAACTGCTGAAGGAATATTGGGATCTGGAGAGAAGGCTGATGATACTGTGGCCCAAGAGGACCGGGCTCTATCCTGAGGAGCAACAGAACTTGGAGGCTTTAGTCACATGGCACTGGTTTTGCAGGCATGAAGCATGTGTGATTCAAAGAGTCACACAAGCTTGTGTGTCAGGGTTTCAGAGAGCCACTGAGTACAGGCAATGTGTATCAGTGTCTGAGTCCCTGGAAGGGGACTCTAAGGGGCCACTGAATAAAGCTGGGAATGTGGAGCTGGAAAGGCAACCTCAGGATGTTGGAGATGCCAGATCCATGCTATCTGCTAGGGAAAGCTGCAGGTACAGAGTCAAGCTGGCCCGAGAGAGGGGCTGTATGTACTACAGGCAGCAGAGCTGGAGAGGCAGGGCTGTTCAAGCTCTTGGATCCCAGGTTGTTCTCTGGTTTTTGTTCCTGGTTTTTGTTCCCAGGTTGTTCCAGGTGTTTGCCCTGCTGGATTTTAATCTTCCTGTCTTTCCCTGCTATGCCCATATTCTTCCCATTTGAAATGGGGATGTTTTACTGTATGTCATGTATGTTAGAAGCATGTTACTTTTTTGTCACAGGGGCTCACAGTTAAGACATCATATGAATCTCAGGAGAGACTCTGCCCTTATGCTTCTGAACAGAGACTGGACTGTTAAAGACTTCGGGTGTTGGGCTGACTTGTATTTTGCATGAGACATGACCCTTAGCTCATGGAAACAAGGGGAGGAAGATTCTAGATTAAAAGTGAAGTATTTGGGTGTCAAGTTGACAATGGGTACGGTTGTGGTTAACGTTGTTAGCTCAATGGGATTTGGAGTTACCATAGAAACAAACTCTGGGTATGTTTACGAGGCTGTTCCTAGATTGTGTTAACTGAGGTGTGGGGGAAAACAAAACATAAAACAACCCTCTCCCCCCCCAAAAAAAACAAAAAGCAAACAGCACCTCAAATGTGGGCAGCATCATTATGGAGCTGAGTTTGTGGACTGATTAAAAAGAAGAAGGAAAGCTGGACAAGCTGGACCCCAACATTTGCTTTCCTCCACTTTCTACCTACAGGTGCGGTGGAACTGGCTTTTACCATGACTTCCTCACCAGGATGGACCAGAACCGCCAGCCAAAACAAACTCTTTCTTAGGTTCCTTTCTGTCAGGTATTTAGTCCCAGTGGTGAGAAAATTGACTAATACCCTTGGTTTGGAGGAGACCAGAGTGAGGTTATCTGGGACCATGCTGGCTGGAGGCAGGGTTTGGAGAGCTCTTTTCTGCAAAAGGCCAAACAGTAAATCTCTGAGGCTTTGTTGGCCACACAGTCTCTGTCACTACAAAACTCTATGAGCCACAGATCATTTAAAATGTGAATGAATAGCTGTGACTGAACCCCATTATTGGGAGGAGGGAAGTGCGTCATAACCGGCCTATAAGTTGCCAAGAGGTGAGTGGACTCCTCCTTGAAGGTGTCTAGGGGCTTCAGCTGTAGATGACTGTTGGGTATTTAATGATTTTTTTTCAACAGAGGAGCTCATGTTTACAGATGAGCAATGTTCAAGAAGAGTCACAGCTAGATCATTGATTACTCACTGGTGCCCTAAATTCCAGCTTGCGGACATGGTTTGTCGAGTCACACAATGAAGTACGAATGTTTAAGCTTCCATGTGCATGCCTTGAGGTGGACAGTGGAGTGCTTTGTTTATTCACGAGCCCCTATTCGCTACCCACTGACCCTGTATTTTCACACTCCCTTTCCCATCCTTACTGTCCCTGAAGCTTGCAGCAGATCACACTGACACATTTGGAGTTGACCAGGAAGAACGGCAGTGTTTAAAGGGGAGCAGTACAAAGTCCACCAAGGAAACAGTGATCTTGCCTTGGAAGAGAAATGACTTCAAGTGGAAATTTTTCTACCCTCCACCCCCAAAAAGACGATGATCAAGTAAAATCCTCTGAGACCCAGGTCAAACATGATCTTCTTGTGAATCTTTGGTAAGTCTCTTCAAGTGTTCAATGACTAGGAGTCCTGCTTTTCCAACAGATGGTTCAGAGGTTAAGAACGCTGGCTGCTCTTCCAGAGGACCTGGGTTCAATTCCCAGCACCCACATGGCAGCTCACAACTGTTTATAACTTCAGTTCCAGTGGGTCCAGCAATCTCACACAGACATATATGCAGGCAAAACACCAATGCACGTTAAGATAAATAAATAATTTAGAAAAAAAGAACCTACTTTTCATAGTTGACTCATCCCTATGAAGCTTAGTGTTCACTTCTGATCTCTGAATGCTTCCTTAGTTCCCCTAGCTGTGTTGAATCCTGTCTCCATCCTGAGTTTCTAAACTCCTGACATCTGGGGCTCCTTGTTTCTTACACAGTAGTGTCACCTGCAAGCTCCAGCGGTGAGCTGGGTGTGATGGGACATGCCCTACAGTATGTGGAAGGCTGGGACAGGAGAATCAAAGTTCTGAGGTTAGCCTGGGCTATATGGCAAAACCCCAACATGGGAATAAATATACAGCTGGCCTTCAAAAAATAATTGATTATTTGGGCATGGCTTGCTTTCAAGATACAATGAGACTAGGTTGCACTTCAAGGAGATGTGGTAGTTTTCTATTTAGATTCCTGGAACTTGGATTGTGCAGCCAAATTCTCATCAGAAACCTTCCCATCTCCCCCCTCCCCAACACTGCCATTCCCATAAATTTGTTTCCTTTGGCAATCTCACGTAATCCTAGAAGTGATCCATCTTACCTCATGTAGAGTTCCTGTCCAGTGTTCTACTTTCTTTTCTATGGCTTCTCTTATTTCCTACTTATTTATCCTAATGCATTGTCCTTTTGACCTGAAGAATTATTTAATGGCTTTCACAGAAGATGTGCATAAAGTAGTCTTCCCAATTGAACCACATCAGTTCTTAGGGCCTCAGTGTACTTCCAAGCAAGAATTAATTCACAGCTTTCTAAAGGGCCCCCGCTAAACAGTTAAGCAACTGGATCTCCACTGGGAAGCTGGGAGACTGACGCCATGGGTTAAGGGGCTGGCCAGACATCCCTGAGGAAGCCACTGCCTCAGAGTCTTGGAAACCCTTCCTGTGCAGCCCCCACCCTCCCTGGCCACCTGGAGTCACTCTGACTCACATCAGTCACAGGCTCGGTGTCAACAGACTTCTGCTAGGAAAGTTTCAGTGGGGTAACTCCTCCACTTTGAACAGTACATTTGCTTTCTCCAGAGTTGGGAGGTGGCCCTTGCCTGATGAACCTAGCATTGAGAATCCCAACCCACGTTGGAAAGCGTGCTCTTCACGTGACTGTCTGGTGGCATTCAAGTTTGAGAACAGAGGTGAAGACTCCAGTATCTTGGGGTTCGCATGCTAAGGGACAAGCATCCCATGTCCTGAATCACACCAGAGTATAAGCATCTTCTTACACAAGAAAGGCCTATCTCACAGGAAACAAACTGATCTTTTTTTTTCCTTCTTTTTTCAAACATGGCACTCTACTCAAGGTTTAACCAAAAAGACACTTTTCCTCTGAATAATTTGTAAATCTGAACTATCATAGAAGGGGAAGCAAGAATTAATAAACATGTGCTTAACCTTTCAAACAAACTCCATTTAAGTGTGTACCCACAGCAGCTGGTAACCCTCTGACATTCTTATCTCCTAACCTTTTTGATTTCTACCCATCTGTTAAGTATTAAACGATGTCAATCCTGCCCTCACCATTCTAAGTCTACCCCATCAAACTAGACTAAATAGAAGTAAATTAAATTACTACATTAGGATATATTCTGCCTTACTGAAAAGCAACATATCTCTTTTTTACTTTAAGTCGAAAGGCCTGCTGGAGCTCTGTCCCTCAGAACTCCAGCTTCTAAGAAGGAAGAGATAAGTCGGGAGGCACAGGCTGTGCTCTATGTACTTCTTACAAAATGGATCTTGGTATTTAAATCTGTCCATCCAAGAAGATATCAAAAGTAAGTTGGAGATTCACCTATGTGGACCACAGTTTCACTGTGTTAGTCTAAGGTGGCAAAGTCAGTTTGCATTTTGATAATCTGAAAGACTCCAAGAGGACATCTTGGGAGCAAAGCCCTGTCACTGGTACAGCCAATACAGTGTCAAAGTCGATCCGTAACTATCCCAGGAGAGTGTGGACAGAATTCACAAAGGAAGTGAGGAGAATGGGCATCAGCTGGAGTGACGCCGCCCCCCCCCAATCAGGATGAGAGCATAAGACTGCTTCACAGGAGCTGAGGGGAGACAGGAAGGGTTTGGCCCAAAGGCTCTAATCTCCTCTCACACGGCTCGTCACTGGACCATCTCAATCGTTCCTCCAACTTAAGGATGCCTATGCTTATGCCATATAAACCCCAAACAAAGGTAAACTCCTTTTCATGAACCACAGTAACCTGCCAAATCCGTGTCCGCCTCACTTCAAGACACACCAATGGCTGCCTTGTCCGCCTCACTTCAAGACACACCAATGGCTGCCTCACCACAAGAAGCCATAGAGGCTGTCTCACCTACAGCAACATGGAGACAGCATCACTTAAAAGCATCACAGACTGCCTCACCCTAAGACGCCAGAGAGGCTAACTGGGGTGGGTCAATGTTTGAAGGTGCGTAAAAAACATCTTCTGACTTTCATTACTGAAAGGAATTCAAGAAATACTGAAATTCCTTTTTCAACTCTTCTATTTAAACACTGTTACTCAAAAAGTGAGACACGTGCCTGTCTGTGCTTCATTCAGATAAAAAAGATTGTTCATGCAAAACCCGTGAGGATGCCTGCAGGTTGGGGGCCACTGGAGTTAAAGTGCCAGGAGGTGGCTTTGAGTGACCCCATTGCTTCCCAAACGATGTTCTCACGTTTTTCGTCTGGGGTGTCTTGGGCAGGTGAGCCGGAAGCAGGAACTCTGATTCACTTATGGGGAAACCCAAGAGGTAGGTGTCTGTGCTCATGACGCTACTGCTGGTTCTTCAGTCTTCCTGGTGTGCAGAAAGAGCAAGGTTGGCCCGTCCAGCCCTTGGCATGGCAGAAATCTTTGTGTGATGCCCTGGACAAGAATCCCAGAAAAATCTCCTTTCGGAGGGAGTGTGTACCTCTAGGTTCCTGACCACATGTTTTCAGGCTCACTGGGGTGGACCTTCACCTTGGACCCTACGCCAGGGAGGGGTACATGAACTTCAGGCACGCTGGCAGGGGTGGCCCTCCCTTCTCACAAGCACCCTCCCATCCCCATTTCTGAATCACCAGCCTCTTGATGGTGATCAGAACGCCAAGGAGGGACTAATTTAAAAACCAAACAATGCGGTAATTGGCCCTGGTCACCAGGTTGCCGTGCTTGGGGAAGGCCGCTGTTTCCGATTAGTGGGACCTGGATGTGATGAAGCCTAACAAAGTGTAACGAATGATCAAAGCGGCAGTTAGAGCAGCACGGGGACCGTGATTTCTCCGGACGACGTCATGATGGTGACCAATGAGGTGAGGCGGGTGGTGGTCCCCTCTAGGTAAGGACTTCCCCGTGCCGGCAAAGGAAGGTCATAGGATGGGGGAGAGGTGCATACAAAGGAGCCCTCACACTCAAAGCTTTTGGAAGGGGAAGAAAATGAGTCAACCTGGGCAACCACATGATCCTTGCTGAGAAGCCAAGGGAAAGAGCACTGCTCCCCACTGACCCAGTCACCGGGGTTGTTAGAGGGAAAATTCAGCTTTCCATAGGGCACCATAAGTTGCACTAAGAGTTTTCCTCTTAGGGTTTTCTTTTTTTTTTTTTTTTTTTTTTGCCTTGTTTTATGAACAGCAAAGGAATTACCTCTTTAGAAACTTACATACATATGTCAAAGAGATATGTACACACCCACATTCGTAACAACTCAGATTTCCATTTAAGATACACAGATAAGCAACAGATTGGCACAGTCAGTGAAATATTACTCAGTCTTCAAAAAGAAAGACTTGTTGGCACATACCCTAACACAGATGAACCACAAACGATGTTGGCCAGACTTAAAGAGGAAATATTCCATGACTCCATTTATATGAAGCAGAAATAGTCCAATTCACAGACAGTGTGTAAGGATAGCAGCTGAGAGAGGGAAGAAGGGGGGGGTTGTTATTGAATGAGTGTGGTGGTTTTAATGAGAATGGTTCCCATAAGCTCATATATTTGAATGCTTGGTCCCCAGTTGATGGAACTGTTTGAGAAGGATTAGGAGGTGTGGCCTTATTGGGAGGGTGTCCCTGGGGGTGGGATTTGAGGTTTCAAAAGTCTCACATCATTCCCAGTGTGTCACTTTATCTGCCTCATGGTTGTGTCTCCAGATGTGAGCTCTCAGGTACTGCTCCAGCACCATGCTTCCCACCATGACAGTCATGGACTCATCATCTGAAACTGTAAGCAAGCCCCCAATAAATTCATTAGTCTATAAGTTGCCTTGGTCAGGGTGTCTTATCACAGCAATAGCAAAAATGACTAACAGAAAAATTAAAAATTCAGTTTTGCAGGAAAGAAAGTTTCTGAAGATGGGTCAAAGGGTGTAAATGGGCATGCCCTGCACTGGTATGGTACATTTGCATCCACATCGGGCTGTATGTGGTGACTGTGGTCTCTGAAGCCTAAGGAGGCTGCTGGTGATGTAGCTACATGAGTGTGTGTAAGGACATAAGGATGTCTGCACAACGACTAGACATGGTCTAGCATCCCATTGCTCAGATTGTCCAATGTGGTC
Source organism: Peromyscus attwateri (assembly GCA_902168425.1). Taxonomy (NCBI): domain Eukaryota; kingdom Metazoa; phylum Chordata; class Mammalia; order Rodentia; family Cricetidae; genus Peromyscus; species Peromyscus attwateri. Next base: position 18,774 of record CABHPP010123320.1, on the reverse strand, counting down.
CTTCAACAAATGAAGCATGGCTGTGCTTGGCACTACCGACCCTGACACTTGAAACTGGGCAAAATGTTCAATTTTATGTTACATTTTTAAAAAACAAAGATTGTGTGTGTATGCCTCTCTCTCTCTCTCTCTCTCTCTCTCTCTCTCTCTCTCTCTCTCTGTGTGTGTGTGTGTGTGTGTGTGTGTGCATGTTCATATGTGAGAGTGGGTAAATGTGTCACAGTGCTGTGTGTGAATGTCAGAGAAAAACCTTGGATGCCAGTCCTCTCCTTTGTTTGACACACAGTGTCCTGTTCACAACTGCTTAGCCATGCTAGCTGGCCCAAAGGCTTCTGGGCATTTTCCTTCCTCCTCCTCCCATCTCACAGTAAGAGCTACCATACCTGACTTTGTGGGTTCTGGGGACTTGAACTTAGGACTGAGCACCCAACAGTCACTATTCTCTGCATTTGACCAGTTATGAGTCTCCATGTTAGTCACTGCCCACTGCAAAAAGAAGCTTCTGTGACCCAGGCTGGGAGCTGTGCTAATCTGTGTGTAAACCACAAACACTTAGAAGGCAGTGTACCTGTGCACCTGTGAGCAAGGCAGCCTTATAACCCCTTGAGGCCCTGTGACCTCCCCAGACTTAAGTGAAATTTTTTGATCATGTTGTAATACCAGACATACATTCCAGCTTTTCCTTGAATAAGGGCAAAGACTAACCTGCTAACCACCCGGGCTCTGCTCCCTCATCACGGTCACCCCTGTATGTACATCCTGCTAACCACCCGGGCTCTGCTCCCCCATCACGGGCACCCCTGTATGTACATCCTGCTAACCACCCGGGCTCTGCTCCCCCATCACGGGCACCCCTGTGTGTACTCTGGTCTGCCATTGGCAGCCTTCTGGAATGCACATGGGCAGCAGCACTGCCATCCCTAGTTGTAGGTGGAGAAGAGAAGGATCTCAAGAACCAAGAGACAGGCTGCAGAGATGGCTCAGTGGTTAAGAGCACATACTGCTTGCTCTGTAGAGGTCCTGAGTTCGAGTCTCTGCACCATGGCTGGCAGCTCACAACCACATGTAACTCCAGCTTCAGAGGATCCAGTGTCTTTTTCTGGACTCCAAGGCCACTTGCACTAGCATACAAGCACCTCCCACACACATACATATAATTAAAAACAACTTTTTAATTAAAAAGAATCAAAAGATGTATCACCGATTCTAAGGTTCATTTCTGATCAAAATTAAGACAGTCTGACTAGCTTTCTTTAGCAGAGTCAAGCTCTTAATATTTCTAGTTTTTTTTAATGCCACTTTACTTACTGAATAAGAAAAAATGTCTGTGAAAAAAACCTAGTATTTTAAAAGAAGAGGCTTATTCTTTAAAAGGTCTTAACTGATACTTGGTGGAGAATGAGATACCTTCTTGCTCCCTAGTGATGGATCTGCTGGCAGAAGTTTTCTGTTGAATTTCATATTATAGAAAGTTTATTATTTTGTCTCTGTGTGCATATGTTGGTAGGTGTGCCCCCTGCCATGACACACGTGTGGAGGTCAGAGGACAACTTGCAGGATTTCTCTCCTTACACTGTGAGGAGGGGGAAGGGGGCGGGAAGAGGAAAGAGAAGGAAAGAAGGAGAAACTAACTAGGGGCCACAGACATGGCTGACCTCATCACCCCTGCCATGGTCTTGCTGAATGGTCCAAGCTCTTTACCAGCCCAGCAGACACACTGGAGAGGCAGCAGGGTCTGGGGACAGAGCCCCTAGTGTGATGTGAAGCATCGCTCTTGTGCAAGGTCTCTCTCGCGCCTCAGCGGGTCTTCTCCCTGCCTTTGAACTGGTGTGGCTTCCCAGCCTCCCCTGCCAGAAGGACCCGCTAAACCCGAGCTGCGAAAACACGCTGCAAAGTGTCAGGCCCCTGCACAGGTGTCAGCACCATTTGGCAGAGGCAAAGTCTTGCCCTGTTGACACAGTTTTCATTCACAACACTTGGCAATTTGGACCTTTCCCCGGTGGGAAAGCTGGAGACATTTGTTCCCAACTTCAGTTCAAATAAAGTTGAAAAGGATTGCCGCAAAACTTGCCAAATGCGATCCTGCCTGTGCCTCGCTCATCTCAGCTTGCTCACTGACCCACCTTCGCCCAGGCTTTCCTAAACCCTCCCCTGACCTCCTAAACACTCCAACCTTCTCTCAAAACAATAAACCAATGAAGAAACTTACGTAAGCCCTCCTTTTAATAATCAGAATGCAGTTTCCAGCAGACCCATGCTTCCTGACCCAAACAAGCTGTTGCGCAGGTCCAGCCTGCCAGTCAGGAATCCTCATCCTGCTGGGGGCACCGTGCTGATGGCACACCTTCAATCAGGTGATGCTGACCTCAGAGGCCCCCAGGGCCTGTCGGGTTGGCTCAGGCATCTTCCTGAACAGCTTTTCATTGCCACACTGTTTTTCCCCTAAGTGTCCTGGAAAATCATTAGCAGTGACAAAATATTTTCCAGAATATTGTCCTTCCTGGTGACTTTTAAGCTTATCTGAGACCCCAGGTCTATCAGCCTCTGCCCATGAGGACTCTGAGCATATTCAGCATAATTAGTTCTAATACTTTAACTGTTTAAATAATTAACAGTAGCCCTAGACCAGGCTGTCTCCTCCTTCCCAACCCACCAATTGCCTGTGTCTGAGGCTGTCAGGTCCAGATGGAAAAATACCTCAAATTGTTTCCAGACAATGTTTAGTGCTGTCAATGGGAGTGAGCATGAGTGTCTTCTACAAGTCACAGAGGACCGTGGAAAACTCGAGGGAGTTTCCTTCCAACAGTGCTTCTGTGTACGTTGCAATCCACTGGGGAAGGAGACTGACCAGGGAGCTTTCACTTCCTTCGGTGAATCTTGAGTGAGACAGTTTCTCTTTCTAACCAACTACACTGATCTTCAGACCTCAGGAGATGTTAGCCTTGGTTTTGTGTGGTAGAAAGTGGAAGCATTGGCACCTCGGAGGGGACAGCTGTTTTGGGGATAGAGCAAACATGGCTGCCTGGCTGGCACCTCCTGTGGACCGATGGTCAATCTACGTGGTGTCCTTTCCTGTCTGGAGGACTCTCTCCTCAGGAATGACCTTTACAGCCTGAAATCCCCTCGTGGGAAGATTCACTCAGTTATGAGTGAAGTTCTGTTGGTTCATATTCACACAGCATGACGAAGCAAGACTTCAAGCTGTGAGAACGGACCTTGTGGATTCGAACCCAGGGCTGGAAGGAATGGGGAGAGTACTATGCAGAGACCCACCACTCAAACGAAACACCAGAGAAAATCAACTTGGTGGCGGGAAAGATTCCTTGGGGGTCAGTTTTGGAAGATCTAGTCCCCTAGATAGCTGGCTTCATCACTACCAGGTCTGTGATGAAACTGAACATCATGACAGGCGTGAACTTGCACAACAGAATGAAGCTGCTTACCTGGCAATGGCTGCCAGGAGCAGGGCAGGAGGAGGGAGGGACAAAGACAGGGAGAGAGAAGGAGGGGATAAGATTTAGGATGCCAATATTCCCTTGAAAGACATACCTGAAGTCTTCCCTGAGGCCTCCTTTCCCAAGGGTCTTCACCACTTCCCAGTAGCGCTGTGAGCTGGGGCTGGAGCCTCCAGTACATGGATGGGCTGGGCGTGGGGGTGGGGCTTGTGGTTGAGATCCAAACCATAGCAAGGAAGACTTTAAGGGAAGTAAGAGGGTAGCTACATGTACAGTCATACCTGTTATATGACAAATGGCCTCCCCGCCCTCTGTGTGATCGAGCTGTGTGATACCGTGCTCAGTGGGTATTACTGAGTCCATTTGAAAGATGAGGAGAATGTGATTCAAAAAGCCGTATGCAGGTTGTCTAGATCACCTGCAGGCTGCTACTTAAGCTTCGTGGCTGAAAAACAAATGCGTGTGTGGTGTGTGGGCACAGGTGTGAGCACACGGAGCTGAGAGGACAGCTGTGGTAGGAACTGGTTCTTTCCTTCCGCCCCATTTTGACACAGGCTCTCTCTTGTTTCTGCCATTGCACCAGGCTAGAGGCTCGCAGACTTCTGGCTCATTCTCCTGTCTTGCTGGCCCATCTCACTATAAGGGTGCTGGGATTACAGATGTGAGCTACCACATCTGGCTTTTTATGTGGGTTCTGGGGGTAAAACTCAGGCAGACAGGCTTTCATAGCAGGTGTTTTTACCCTCAGATCCATCTCCCTGGCCCCAAGCTCAGTGATATTCCTATGTCGATACATGGCTACCTAATGCCAAAATATTTTTCTTCCAATTAGCTCAACAGTAGTTTGGATTTGAGCAGTGATTCCCAAGATCAACTTCTTGCCCCAGATTCATGTTTGAGGAGATTTTCATTGACCTCCTCTGAAAATATAGTCAGCTTTCTGTCTACAGTTTCTTAAAGCCCTACCTTCTCTCCCCCTGTGATTATGCCCCTTTTAAAGTACATGTTGCTTATGAATATTATTTTAACAGAAAAGTGGGGAGCATACATAGAAACTTGATTTCATTAAAACTTAGAAAAATGGGACTGGAGAGATGGCTCAGTAGTTAAGAGAACCGTCTGTTCCTGCAGAGAACTGGGGTTTGGTGACCAGCACCCATGTCGTGACTCACAACCACTTATAACCCTGATTCCAGAGGATTCAGTGCCCTCTTCTGACCTCTGTGGGCACCAGACACTCATACAGTGCTAACACACAGGCAAGAAAACACTCAAACCCATAAAATCAAAAACAGAACAAAACAGTAACAAACTTAGAAAAACGGCCAGCTGTATACATAGATATGTATTTGAGTCAGTCCCTCTAGGCTACCCACACATGTGAAAAAGGAAGTACAGTCAAGGAAACAAGTCACGTTAACTAAACCAAGGTAGAGACATACCATAAAATCAATGAAACCATTTTAAAGTGATAAAATGGTGGCACACTGGTTCAGAAAGAAAACTGCCAGCTTAAGAAAGATCATAGAAGGGGAGAGAGAGAGAGAGAGAGAGAGAGAGAGAGAGAGAGAGAGAGAGAGAGAGAGAGAACAAAGAGCTCAAGGTAATACTGTATGATAGCATATATACAAACCACCCAGAATATGCACTTCTCTTAACTTCAGAGAGGGTATAGAGACAGGGGCATGCCACACCTCCAACCTGAGGGCAGAGGGCAGTCATCTACATGGGTTTGTGTACTCATTGGGATATGTAAATAAACAGTTAGAAGGAGAGAAAGAGACACCAGAAACTCATCATGGCAGTTCCATCTTGGGGGGACTTTGGGATTAGGTGACTGTCACCAGTTATTTTCAGATGATGAGAACACATTAAACGACCACATATGCCATTGGAAAATAATTGTTTAGTGTTCTGAAGCTCCTGTCGGCCCCACTGTGATGTTGGCACATCTGTTTACTTACTGCTACTATTCACATTCAACTTTGCCAGGCTAAGAAAGCTAAAATCTGGGTATTACCGAGCTACAGTGGTGTCAAGGCAAAGGCTCAGTGAACTTAACTAAACACAGTACTTAGTAGCCATAACTGTCACGTGATCTAACACGGCAGTGTGAAAGCCAGCTCAGTGTTCTGAAAGTGATGCCATTTCTTTTGTTAGCCTCATGTAAATAAGGTTGAATTCCTTGCAATTCAGTGTTGCATTATTGCATGCACAGCACGCCACAGACTTGTCCTGCTACGACTTAGATTAGTTACTTTTTCTGTGGTTGTGATAAAATACTATGGCCATAGAAACAGTTTATAGAAGCAAGAGTTTCTTTGGGCTGAAGGTTCCAGAGGGGGAGTCCATAATAGCAGGAGAGGGTGCTGGGATAGGGAGCTGAGGTCACACTTCCACCCATACTCGGGAAGCAGAGACAGAGGAGTGGAAGTATGTGCTGCAGGGGTGGGGAGGGGGATTGGGCTAGGGGAGGAGTCTACTGATTCTCGGATCCCAGTGACTGCTTCCTTTAGCAATCCTCTGCCTCCTAAAGGTTCCAAAACGTCCAAGCCTTCAAACATTCAAGCCTATGGGGACACTTCTCATTCAAAACAACTCATGACTGATTGTGATTTTATGACCAGAAAATATAAGTGGAATAAACAGATACGAAAGACTTCAATTTCATGGCGTAAGTTCTGTTGGTAGGATTTTTAGTTGCAACCACCTGACGGTGGGCTTAGTGGATTGTGCTTAAAGCTATTTCTGGTTTTGTCTTAGCCTTTTCTGACTCCCATGGGCTAGTCTATTGTATTTTCCTTCCTTGAAAAATCCTCTAATACTTTCCAAAGCAACTAAACTCGTTCCCCTACCTTTACACTTAGAGAAACTGAGTCACTGATTTTTATTTTGTCTGAGTGAGACAGAGTCTCACAAGTTCTTAGAGAGCCTGGAACTCCCTATGCAGGCCAGCCTGGCCTAGAACCTGCTTCTGGAGTGCTGGAACTTTTGGATGCACCCCATGTTGACAGAGGCTCCCATTTCTAGAAGCTGCTATTGTCTACAGCAGCACTGCATGGGTACTTCCTGTGTGACTTTCCGCTCGCCATGCTTGCCAGCCCCTCAGACTTTGAACAGTGTCTGCCATTAGCTCCACCACAGCCTTTTCTGAAAAGGGCTCAGTTCCAAGTTTCAGACATTTGTGTCTTACATCATCGTCCACCCTGCCCACCAGACTTGGAGTTAACATCAGGGTAAGCCTTGGGGAGAGATCGGGTTTGTAGACTGGAAACTTCAGGCCCATGCAGCGGCAGATCTTTGGACATTCAATCCAAGAGTCCCAGTTGGGGGCTAGAGGGTGGGATAGGGGAGAGCTGACAGATCCATCCAGAAACCAGCCTACTTCTGGAACTGTTCCAGGATGCGATGCAGCCAGCAGCCCCTGGCCTGGTAAAGCACAGTCAGCTCTGCTGCTCCCTGGCTGTACATCAGTCACCAGCATTAGCCAGACCTGGGCCCAGAGGAACTGAATTCTCAGTACAGATGGGCAGTCATCCTTCTACAGCCTAGGGATAGCACACAAGTGGCGGAAACCATTTGGTTGCCTCTAACCTCAAAGCTAGAGGCCCCAGAAGTCAGTCACGTTGCCTCCTAGAAATGAATCAAAATTTCACCTTTTAGTCTCTCTTATTTACATGTATAAAACAGATGTTAGATGGGTCTCCTGGTCCCTTCAGATCTAGAGATCAGCTCAGATCTACGTGCCAAACCCTGAAACATCAAACGCCCTCACTAAGAGTTCCATTACTTAGGTGTTAGAAGAATCGAAATGATGGATTCCTGTCTGACTCCACTGTCTGCATTTGAAACCCTGTCCCAACTTCTCCATAGCTCCATGAGCTCAGGAGGAGACTTAGCATCCCCCTGCCTCAGTTTTCTCTTCTGTGTAAGAGACACAGTAGCATCTTAGAGGGTCATAGGGGTTAAAAGGGAAATTGCCTTAGCATGGGATCTTAACATGGCTCTAGCAGCATTAACTAGTCTATTGTTGTTGTGAGAGATCCCTGATGACAATACCATGGCATCAATATGTCCATCTTGGTTCCAAGCTTTTGACCAGAAAATATAAGAGAAATAAACAGATATGACAGATTTCAATTTGATGGTGTAAGCTCTGTTGGTAGGATTTTTAGTTCCAAACACTTGATGGTAGGCTTAGTGGACCACACTTTAAGCTATTTCTGGTTTTCTCCTAGCCTTTTCTGATTCCCATAGGCTAGTTTATGGTATTTCCTTCCTTGAAACATCCTCAAGCTCAAATTCAGTGGCTGTCATGGGTTTTCCTGGGCAGGTTTCTCTTCTTTCCTTCTTCCTTCCAAATAGTGTTCCATGCTCCCCCACTGAGAATCACGACAGCAAATTTGCCCACAAGAGAACTCAAGAGCCATGTCCTGGCCGGTGCTGGTCTGAATTAGGCCTTGTTTTTATAGTAAACATTCAAATCCCTTGTAAGAATGCAGGGGATAGAAATTACCAGGGCAAAACACCTAAAAGGACCTTTCAGTTTTCTAAGTTGCAACCCCCAGTGAACAACCAACTTCCCAACTTGCTAATTATGGTGATACGTCCCTCTGTAGCAGTCCAAGGTCTAGTTCATGTAGAAAGTGCACACTCTTCCTACATGAACATCATCATCCTCTATCTTCTAAATCAAAGCACTGTGGACTGGAAGCCACATCTATATTTGATAAGGGAATAAACAGTCTTGTAGTGGGTAGCCGTTCCAGCTTTGACCTGGAAGTACCACCCGCTTTGAGGCTTCGGTAACTGTCATGCCTACAAGGCGGGGCCGAGAGAGGACCCTGAAGACCCGAGATCCAGATGTGCAGCGCTCTTGGTTCCTGGATCCTGGACGCTGGAGGTAGACCGAGCAGAGTTCTCCAGAGAACACCGCTGGACTGCGCTACACCTTTCCCAGACCCTGTAACCTATCCCTTCACTTGTAAGTAACCCCACAAAAATAAATCTCCCTTTTAACTACATGGAGTTGTCATAATATTTAAACCAATACAGTCTGCATGTAAACCTGAAATTATTTTCCCAAACCATGTGTATATTCTCTGTGCACATTATTAACTGGATACAAAAACTAATAGAAATTGCATTATTAGCCATGTATCAGTGAATACTATTTGCACTGAGACTCTATGTAACATATCTCCGTTGTGTTACTCAACTGTAACTTGTTAGAATGGGCTCTAAAACCTGGGCAGGGCTAGATCTGAGGAAATGAATTTGTCCCTAGAATTTCAGAAGTACGAAAATATAAAATGGCCAAGTTAACTCTTTAGCCATTAATACCTTTGGTCAATGGCCATCTGTGCTAGAAACATGCTGCAGGGTCCATTTGTAAGAATGGACTCCTTATAACTCAGACCAATGGCCCTTACATAATGACAAATTCAAATTTCATGTCACTGTTTCCAAAAAGGAAAGGAAAGGCAAATCTCAGTTGTACTGGCTAGTTAGTTAGTTAGTTGTTTGTTGTCAACTTGCCACAAACTAATGCCATCTTGGAAGAACCTCAACTGAAAGAATGCCTCCATCAGATTGGCCTACAGGCAAGTCTGTCAGGCATTTTCTTGATTAATGGTTGGTGTAGACGCTACCCCTGGGCACTACTGAGAGTGATCCAGGGTTATATAGAAAAGCAAGCTGAAAGAGCCGTGGGGATCCATCCAGTCAGCAACGTTCCTCACTGATCTCTGCTTCAGTTCCTGCTGCCAGGTCCCTGTCTTGAGCTCCTTCTCTGACTTCCCTTCATGGTGAACTGCTTTGCGGTGAAATAAACTCTGCCCTTCCTGTGTTGCTTTTGGTCATGGTGTTCACCCCCGCAGTAGAAAGCAAACCAGAAGAACCATGGTGCGTTTTGAGTCTCATAATAGAAAGCCCTCGTGGCCACCCTTTTGGAGACTGGCACTCCAGGTGAGTAGCCAAGAAGCAGCTGCGTGAGGGCAGAGAGCTTGAACAGTGAGCTCTAATGCTGCACAGGAGAATCCAGGACGTGTGTGACAGGACAGAGTGGAGTGAGATAGAGGAGGAAAGGGTTCCGTCTCACAACTCCAATCCTAAATTTAAAATGGAGCCTTTCTGGTTCTGATGAAGCTGTATTGGTTAATACAGACAGATTGATGCCTTTGCTTTGCAGTTGTTACTAACTTCTAGAAATGTCGGAAGTACTATGTAAACTCCGCTTCTCCTCTTGCTTCAGATCTCATACAAGTTCAGATGGGTCTGACAGTGACCTCTTGATACTACATTATAATTTTCTAAAGGCCTTTTATACAGGACACTCCCAATCATCTAATTGGTGGTGGTATTTCCAAAACTGTATGGGCACTTACAAGTACTGGTTTCCTCTTCTGGTCAGGATAAACTTTGGTACGGGCTAATAAAAGAGCCGGGATTATAATGGGACCATCACAGTGGACATAGAACCTTGGCTTTCATGGATATCTATTAAACCACAAAAGTCCTCTAGGTGACAGATGCCCTGATTGTGGGCAGAAAGGAATGAGGAGTGTACAGAGGAACCATGAAGGGCATCCAGGTAAAAAGCCCAGGAACTTTGAAGGAAACCAAATTCTGTATATCAAACATGTAACTTAAGCATCATGGTCCATGACTTACTAGTTCATTTCTCAGACAAATGTCCCAGTCGAGACTTAACTGTTTGTGTTCATTCTATATTTCTCCCCAGGGCCAGGTACTAGACTATTCTAAAGGTAGCCTCTTGCCTTCTTTATTTCTACCCAGAAAAGTAGAAAAGATGCAGCTTATCCTCGGGACCTGAAGCCCGTGCCAAGTATGGTTAGTGCCTCATACTTATCAGGACCATAGAACATCTGCTGGGTATGAGGCCATTAAATGAATCACAGAATAGGTATTGGTACTCTTTCTTATGGGTCCAAAGTATTTGGAGACTGTCTTAGTTCAGGTTTCTATTGCTGTGATAAAGTATCATGACCAAAAGCAACATGGGGAGGGAAGGGTTGATTTCGGCTTACATGTCCCCATCACAGTCTATCACTGAGGGGAGCTGGGGCAGGAACTGAAGCAGAGCAGGATCCTGGAGACAGGAGCAGATGCAGAGGCCATAAAGGCACACTGCTTACTGATTTCTCCCCTCATAGCTTGCTTGGCCTGTTTTCTTATAGCACCCAGAACCATCTGCCCAGGGGTGGCACTGCTCACGGTGAAAAGGGCCTGCCCACATTCACCACCAATCAAGAAAATGTACCACAGGCTTGCCCACAGGCCGGTTTGGTGGGGACATTTTCTCAGTTGAGAGTCCCTCTTCCTAAATGACTCTGGCTTGTGTCAAGTTGGCATAAAGCTAGCCAGCATAAAGTACTTTACAAGGATGCTTCATAAGGCACAAGAACAAATAATATTGCTATCTAAAATCAAGTTATCATCCTTTAAAGATAAGAGCTTAAAAAAAATACCCTGGAACAAAAAAAGACCTTGTTGAGCCAAGATACGTCATAGAGTTTACAAGATTTCTAAAGATCAGTGATTTAGTTTAATCCATTTCCTTTGAGCAAATAAGTCTTATCTTTGAAGCCAGCAGGAGAGAACCTATGGAAGTCATTCCAAAAAGTGCCAGTGTAGGTCCAGGATGAGCTCATAGTGGCAAGTCAAAAAGATTCTCATTGTCATCAAATTAAAGAGTCAATGTCTGGAGAGCAAGGCTCTGAATTGGATGGCTGTGGCGGCATTGCCAGAATAGCTATGCCTCCCCCCCCCTCACCCCCGCACTCTCCCTGTACCCCACCCCCTGCCCCGCCCCATGCCTTGCTGATATACTCCAGGTCACTGTGAGAAACCACTTCTAAACTAGCATTCAAATGAGCAAAGGAGCAAGATGCCTTTAGGATGCTCACTGTGCTGTGCTGCTGACCAAAGCTTTATTTACTTTTTGTGTGTGTTACAGCCACCCCTCTCCCCTCCCCCTCCCCCTCCCCCTTCCCTCCCTCCCTTCTGTCCCTTTACTCACCTGCTTCACACCTCATGCTTCACTCTGCCCTTCATGTCTTCCAGGGGATTCTTCGTGTTCTTTCCGGTTGACATTTCTAGCCTTCTGTTATATTTCCAAAGACTCTCGATCTCTGCTCTTCCTGCTGTCTGCTCTTCCCCATCGGGGTTCATTGCCAAAGTCTCCCCTGTGCCCCATGTTTGAAGGGTCCAATATCAGGATCACCATTCTCGAATGTCTCCACCTTATGGATAGGAAAGTCCCAACTAAGAGCAAATCCCAAGTCCTGTGTTCATTACCCACTTCTCTGGGCCGGGGGGATGGGATAGTAACTGCAGTAGAGCTACAGGATCCCATACCAGATCTCAGTCTCATCCTCACGGGGCTTGGACACAGCAGCAGAGGAGTGAGATCAGTTTCTGTTTGTGGGAAAAGTCATCATGATGGCGCTATCCCTAGCGGCCAGAGCACTGTGGGAAAAGAGAGGCTCCACAAAGCCTCACAAGAGAGGACAGTGGAAATGCTGCCTTTGGGTGGCTGACGGCATGTTTGGGAGCCTTAGTGTCCAAACTAGACAGTGACAGAACTCTAATGTCTCTCTCCTCGTCGCTGGTTATGAAACACGTCTATCTTGTCTCCCCAGCTTAACTGAATACTCAATGAAGACACGAGAGAGCTTCCACTTCATTAGTTCCCCCTAATTGAAGATAATTAGCATCCACTTATTTATTTAGAGATTGAGTATTCACCTATATTTGAGAGAGAAGTTGGCTCTATCTACTCATCATGTCTGCCTGCTGCTTCCAAACAAAATCATGGGATCCTTTGAAAAACTCCCCTTGGAAATTATTACCCAGGTGTGTGGGTATCTGTGTGAGGAGGGACTAGAGTGTGAAGTTCATTGGGCATCCAGTGTGAGCCAGGCTCCATGTTAGCACACTGCATGAGTCTTCCATTTGGCCCCACAAATAACTGGAGAATGTAGGAGACATTTACTAGGGCCTTGTGTACCTTACACAGACATGAAAACTTAAAGGCCCAAATTAACACAGCTAAAGATCCTATGAGCCCAGAACATTAACGTTCTAAATCCAGTCTTTTTACCCAGTTGGTGGAGAGATTTGCTTTATAAAGAACAAATCAAGATCGTGGTGGGTGAAATATCGTGCTCTCTTGAGTTTCTTTGACAAGTGACTTGGGGCCTCCTTGAGTAACTGTCTAGATTCTGGAAGTGAGGTTGCTGTCAAGGGAGCCAGAGATATGTGGTGAATGAAACAGGCCCCAGAAGGCCACTGCCACCTCCCCAGATTTGAAGAGACATTTTGAGACATTTTAAAGATTTATTTTATTATTTTATGTGTGTGTGTTGTATCTGTGTATGAGTATGTATGTGCACACCCATGAAGGTTCCTATGGAGGTCAGAAGAGGGTGTGAGATTCCCTGGAGCTGGAGTTACAGGCAGCTATGATCCCACCTATTGTGGGTGCTAGGAACCAAACTTGGATTCTCTGCAAGAGCAGCAAGCCCTCTTAACCTATGATCCATCTCTGCAGTTCCTTATCTATATTTGAATACCTACTTTCCTGCCTGGCCATTTGGTGTATTTTTAAGAAGCCTGGGCAACCACATTCTGCATGAAGTATGTCTGTCTGCTGATTGTCCTTACAGCATCTTTACAGCAACTTCTATCCTGCGTCATGCCAAAGAGGGCTCCATCTGTCCTTCTGAGCTTGCACATGCAAGAAGTGTTACAATAGACCATCAACATTTGGAGGGGAAGGAAATGGAAGCCCCTGTCCATAAGTGTGTGTGTGTGTGTGTGTGTGTGTGTGTGTGTGTGTGTGAGAGAGAGAGAGAGAGAGAGAGAGAGAGAGAGAGAGAGAGAGAGAGGTGGGGGCAGTGCATTTTTCTCTGGGGCCCTTCAGCTTTGACACCAAGTGCTACAGTAGAAGAAATGGGATAATAAACAAAGTAGAAGACAGCTTATCCTCTCTTCAGAAAAAAAAAAACTCTGAGAAGCATCCATGCAAGCCCAATTGCTCTGTTTCCAGTCTGTCAGCCTAATGGGACTTGGAATTTACAGTCAGCCTGAGGAGAGACACCGCCCAAACACTGTGTATGTGACTAGTGAGGGGAAGGGGGTCCCCAGCAGTGAAGAGCCTTGGGAGACTACCTAAAGCAGTTCCCTGCTTCCAAGCAAGCGGCCTGTGCTTGCTTTCTCCCTCCTGGCTGCCTATCAGTGCCTGTGGTGTCTAGGAATGGCCTGTCCTTAGCTCGGGGTGTCTCAGAATGATTTCTGGGCAGAGGAACAGCACTCCTTAACACATGGCACCACTGGCCTTCCTGTACCCGCCGTCTTCACAAGATGGCTCCCCTGGCCTCCAGCTTCTGAGCAGAGATTCCTGAGATTTGAGATGGGGACTGTGGCCTGCAAAGGCAGAGGCAAGCTGTGAGAATGTCGTAGGGAGTAGTTTCAGTGTGTTGGGGACAGAGGATGAGGAAGAGGAATGGCGAAGGCCATGGCAGGCACTGGTTCCAATTAACACACAGCGTTTGCAACGTGAGGACTCGATTTATTTTTAAATCACTTCTTGTTGTGTGGACTCTGTACTTTCAGCCGAATCACTTCTCCAAGACTAAATCTTATGGGGTGTGACTTCATAAGCATACCCCTGATGTTTCCAAAGCCAGGCTTTGTGGGGGTGGGGTGGGGGTGAGAATGGCCCATCGAAGTAGGAGTACCCTATCCAAAGTCAGTCAAGGTCCTGAGCCACAGCCAGGACCAAGATAGCAGAGAGTCTGAGACACCACTAATTTCAAGGAATGAAAAGGAAAAAAAAAAAAAAAGCATTACAAGATACATGAAAGGGGAGCTTAATTAAAGTGATTACAATAATGTCTACATTTTCTTTTAGATTCTCAGGTCCTAATACCGGCTGTCAGTTGGTCCAACCCCCTGACTTTAGATAGATCAACTGTCATTGCTTTTGAGCAACAGAAAGCCCAGTGAAGGTGGTAACACTGCTATGTACTCTTGTGGCAGTGAAGCCCTGGGCTCCTGCATTAAGCACAGTGGTGTGCCTCTCCCTCACACAGCTGTCCTGGACCCTGGCTACTATTGGTATTCCCTGGGAGCTTGGCCCTATACTTATGCCAGCAGCCACCCTCAGGTGCTGATCTCAGTGGTCAAGACTGTGGTCTGGGCATCAGAACTGTGAAAGATCCCTGGGAGGTTCCAAGAAACAGGTAGGTGGAGCCCATCCCCATGAGCGCTCATCCCCATGAGCGCTCAATGAGAGACACTGGTAAACACTGCTTCCCTCCTTTAAAGCTCAGTGTTAGAGGCAGGGAGAAGAGAGAGACGGGTGCGGTACCCAGACCTCTGCCACAGCTTCCCCCAACATCACGGTAGTGGTGTCCTTCCAGCCTGTACTTCTCAAATCTCAAAACCCTTCTTAGCTCCAGGTTCTAGCTTCTTAAAACTCAATATGCGCACAGCTCCATTTCCCCCTTTCCTTAGCACCTGACCTCACTGAACGGGGCCTCTTATATACAAAAGCCTATAAACCCCTGCCTGACTGTGGACACACAGAGTCACAGTCAGCCAGGCCCACCTTTCCCTAGCAAGAGTTTCCAGCTGCTCAGCAAAAAGTATAGTCTCCGCAGCAATCCTAACAGTTCTTTCTGTGGGCTTGCCATCTCCTGACATCTGTCCCAGGGGGGCTGGCTGGCCATTGTCATCCCCTCAGACCTATCCTGGGGGGCTGGCTGGACACTGCCATCTCTTCAGAACTATCCCGCGGGGCTGGCCATATGGTTTGCCCACCATTCTTTCTGAGCAGGCTTCTTTGTGTCCTAGAACTCCATTCTTTACCCACAGAAGCTTGGCTATTGATTGTGCTGTGTATGAAATCACCATGCAGAGAAGGGATGCCGCATGCCCAAGCAGCCAAAGCTGCCAGTCCTCCAGCAGCGATGAGCCATAAGTGACCTGTAGAGGAAGAGAGAGTGGCAGGCTTCTCCTCTGCTTGGCCACTCTTGTTTCCTGGACAGTGTTCTTTATGCCCGAGTCAACAGGTCAACTTCAGTCCCACTGTCTCTCCACAGAAGAACAAAACCAGTCTGTTTTACGTAGTATGTCCACACACTCTCATACATCTATGCGGGATACAGCTCTACTCATGCACCAGTGTGTCTACACTCACAGTAGATAGAGAGATGCCACACAGATGGAACTATGCTGTGTATGTTGATTTAGTGGAGGCAGGGTATCCCAGGCGGCAGGAGCTGCAAGGAAGCCACTTCAAGCCCTAGTCTGCATTGACCATCACTCCCTTCTGTTCCCTCGGCCTCTTTACTAAGGAAAGCAAATCCCAGAAAGACCCTTTCAAAACCCAGAAATTCTATCCTGAAGAGACGAAAGCGCAAAAGATGAACATCATTCTGTTATAGAGGAAAAGCTGGGTCTCCTCCAAAGGACGCATGCAATGGAATGCAACGGACCTGCAGAGGTGACTCAGGGGTTAAGAGTCCTTGTAGAGGCTCCTGGTTTCGTTTCCAGCACCCACATGGTGGCTCACAAATGTCTGTAACTCCAGGCCCAGAGGATCTGATACCCTCTTCTGTCCTCCATGGGCCCCGGCATGCAAGCAAAATGCTTGTACACATAATATAAATACATATAAAAAATTTTAAAAGACCTTTTAAGATAATATTTAATTGAACATATTAAATATAATGAAAGAAGATGTTTGTTAATAAAATGCCTAGAGTATGTAATGATGCTCAAATTTAATAACAGGATGAGATAATAGAGAAAAAGGACTAAAAAGAACTACATCAATCTACAGATAGCATTTCTAAGTGGTAAATGAAGGTGATTTGTTTTCTCTTTCCCCAAAATCTCCATAATAAAGATCATCCAATCTGTGAATGGTCGTCAGCTGAAGACCGTCTAGTTTTAAATCTTTTTAATACGGCTGTTTTGGAGCTGGTAGCATTTACTCCTACAAAGACGGATACCAAGCTGAGAGCAGCAGGAGCATGCCCGCAGGCTCCTTTGGTCACCCCAGGACTCCCTATCCACTGAGCAGTCAGGGTGTGTTGATCACCCACTGATCAACACAATCCAGGCTGAAAGGCCTGGATTTACAGTTGCTTGCTGATTCTTCTCAACTTGTCTTTGAGGCAGACAGAGATAAGAAAACCACAATTCAGAGAGACAGAACTGTTTCAGTTGTGAGCTATGGAGCCTGGGTCAGAAGCCCGTCTTCCCACTCCTGCACACCATAGGCTGCTGAAGTCTTCAGTGCTCCCCAACTAGAAGACAGCTGGACATGCAAAACGGGGGTCAGAGAGAAGTCATCTTGCTACGATCGAGAACCTGTCCCCTATGGCCACCCCTGGCACCCTTGTACAGCTGCCCCTTCTAAGGCGGAATTTGCTGAGCCTTAAGGGATACATCTTATCGTGTTCCCACTACTCAAAGAAACAAAACAGGCTGGACAGTTGCCGTCAGCTCCAAATAAATGGCAGAAACTGAACTGGGGAGTGTCTCTCCTGGAATCCTGAGTCCAAAATTCCCAGCCACATCACCCAGTGCTGGAGAGCAAGAGGCATCCCACCGTCCTTGCCAGCTGGAAGCCTCCCTGCCCTGCAAGACCAAGGAACACCATCTCTCCCCAGTCAAGACATCCCAGGCTTCCCAACAGCTGCAGCCCACAGAAGCACCACTCTCCCTTCCAGACATCACAGGCTCACATCTTTATTTTTTCTGGCCCACATTTTGAAGTCTCTCCAGACTGATGGACTACACTGGAAATTATAATCCAATTGGCTCTGTCCAAAGCAGATGCCACATAATCACAATCACATTAATAAAGCTGGCAAGAGTGGGTCTGAAGAATTTGATGGAGTTTGGGGGAGGAGACGCTAACAACTTCCAGAACGCGGCTGCACTGAGTACTTTCTAGAAACAGGTCCCCGGGGAAGCTAGCATCCTCGTCTTCTAAACTTCAAATCGTAGAAACTCCAAATAAATTGTTTTCTTTGGTTTGGTGGTTTTTTTTTTTTTTTTTTTTTTTTTTGAGTTTAGATGAAGGGAGAGAAAAGGCCGGGAAGCGTTGGCTCACATCTTTCGCTCTTAGACGCACTCCAGATCTTATTTATGCATGGGTTTCCAGCTGCGCATGACATAAGTCGTTGAAAACTGGCACATCTCTCCACCGCAAGTGCAGTACATCCGCAAGTTTGGCAAGTAGTTGGGGTTGCCAGATGCCTCTACTGCTCCTGCAACTATGTGCTCAAGGCACTCCATTTTTTTTTCCTTGCTGGGAATACTTTCAAAGAAGAACACAATGTTTTGGGTTGCCTGGCCAAAGTTTAGCTGTACTTTTACATCTTTGCCAAACTTCCTGTTTTTAGCAAAACAATTTATTATCTTGCTAGTTCTTTAGGCCCGGGAGGATTTGCAGGCACAAATAACTACTTGGTTTCTGTGTCTTTTCTGAAAAGAATCTCATTCCTTTTCCCATAATTAGCTCATAGATGCTTGAACAGGAACATATTTAACCTTTTGGATGTGCTACCAAGGTGTAGAAAGGGTTTTAATTATTCAAACCTTTACAGTCTGAACTTTAAAGAACTGACAATTTTGTGTGTGTGTGTGTGTGTGTGGGCAAGGAAAATAATTCTTTTCAGGTGGTTTGGCAAGATCATAGCAATGCAGCATATGTATCAGACAAGCGAGTTTGGCGTGAGTTTGCTCTGGGAAGCCAAGGTTAGATTGAGTAAACTTGATTATTCAGCAGTAATCAAAGAAAACGTTCAACCAGGCACTGTGCGTGCACGTGTGTGTGTGTGTGTGTGTGTGTGTGTGTGTGTGTGTGTGTTTGTGTGTGTGTGTGTGTGTGTGTACTTAGATAGGGTCATGCTGTGTAGTTCAACTGGGCCTGAAATTCATGATCCTCCTGTCTCAGCTTCCCAAAGACTAGGACTTCAGGCCTGTAACATTGCACATGACCCAATCACACATTTTTATGAAAAAAATCAACTCTGTTTATTGAGTGACCACACGACCCACCGTTTTGGCATGACTAGAAAACAAAACAGCACACTGGAGGCCCTCCTGCCTCATCCATCAGCAATTAAACCAACCACCAAAGTGCAGATACAGAGGAAATTCGGTTTCTAACTAGATTAGAGATAGTCATGGGTAATCTTGAAATCTTCATGCACAAAATGTCCTCAGTAAAGACAGAACAGTGTTATGGCCACTCATATGTGAGGACAGGCTTCCC
>CABHPP010123319.1:47959-68182 GCA_902168425.1 Peromyscus attwateri | reverse complement strand
TTTTTTTTTTTTAAAGAAAAAGAATGCAGAGTTGTTACATTTCATTTAAAAGGCACTTCATTTAAAAGATATAGTTACTCTAGTTTGATTAAATTCTTGCAAAGTATCCCTTCTGTAAAATTTGTGATACAATGCTGTGTCCTAATGTGTGGTTTTGGTTTTGTTTTTTTACTAATAGACGGTTTATTATGGCACATCAGCACGATTTCTCTCTAGATAACATACTGCTACATTCTGTTAACAATCATTAGGTGTGAAAGAATCTCTTTTGTGGTTATTTTTAAAAAATCTCAAATATCTAAATCTGCAAGAATAAAACTTTTTAAAATACACACACAAAAAAAAAGAAGAAAGAAAATGCCTTACAGCTGGATCTCATGGAGGCATTTTCTCAGTTGAGGTTCCTTCCTTTCTGATGACTCTAGCTTGTGTTTCACGTTGACTTAAGACTAGCCACACTGCTCTTGACTCTTAGCTGTTGTGTAATCCTTTACTTAAGACAATTTAGCCATGGTGTTGTTTTAACCCTACTTAAAACCCAAGCAGTCCAAAGGCTGTCAGGTAACCTTAGTCTGTTCACTAGAAGGCCTAAGGCATAAAGCATTCTTAGACACATAGGAAGCAAGGTACCCCGCTCACAAAGTGGATTATTCCCCTACTTGAATCTATATACTAACATTTGGAAGTATTTTTAAAAAGCTTATATTTATTAAACGTTATGTACCAAGACTCTCCTAAATGCCTTATATTATTTTTTGACATTTTGTCTTTATCACTATCCTTAGAAGTATGTACTACATACTTCTTGTAATTATTAGACAGAGGTGTAATACTATGGACGTTTACATAGTAAATGCTACTGGTAGGATTAGAATCAAGGAAGTCTGACTCTGAGGCCTGAACTCTTAGCCAGTATATTATCCCAATTTAAAGAAAGCACACCAATAAGCTGGGAGAGAAAGGGCTGCTGTTCACCGTCAGAATCCTGTCCATGGGTTTAATTCCTAGGAACACATGCACATGCACGCACGCACGCGCACACACACACACACACACACACACACACACACACACACACTTTTAGCTCAGTGAATGTCTGTAATATCCAGTACCAGGGGAAGCAAAGACTAGAAGATCTCAACTTTAAGGCCAGCTTGGGCTACATGAGACCATGTCTTTAAAAAACAAAAGAAAAAAGGAAACTGAAAGATAAATTTGTTGTGTTTAGTAGATGTTGTCAAGAGTTTAAGGGTTAAATTAATAGGCCTTTATATTTTAGATTTTATAAATAGAATGGGTCTGTCTGGGCCCATTGAGACTTTTGTTTTCTTATTTCAGTACTTAAATTTTAAAAACTGTTGAGTATCTTTAGATGGGCAATGTGTTCTTTCCACACATGCTCCATGTTAACCCAAAAATTGACAGCATTGGAAAATATGTGATGCACACTTAAAATGCATTTATTTTGTTCAGAATGCAGACCCCATTATGAGGGAGGGATGATATCTATCAATCCAGTCTCCATCCTCCAGGAAAGGAAAACATTTCCCAGAAATCCCTGTATCCAGTCTCTCCTTAGGTTCCCTTAGCTGAGCCTAGGCCGCATGGCATCCCTTGCTAGAGGAAACTAGGAAGATGGGGAGCAGAATTTTCATTAGCTTAGATAAACCAAAATCCTTTATTTGGTGCTGTGTGCCCTGGTACCCCAAAAGGGGTCCTGTTGGTAAAAAGAAAGGGGATATAGGTATTTAAAAAGAAAGCATAGGGGCATGGAGAGATGGCTTGGCAGTTAGGAGTGCTTACTGCTTTCCCAGAGGAACTGAGTTCAATTCCCAGCACCCATGTCAGATAGCTCACAGCTCCAGAGGATCCAACACCCTCTTTTGGCCTTTGAGATCATCATTCTTAAGTGCACAAACCCACACACAGACACACGCATGCATATATATATAACTTAAAAAAATAACTACGTAAAATATTTTAAAAAGAGATTATGAAAATCTGCTATCTTGTTGTCTTCTTTAAAATTCAGATTGACTACTTATTATGCCGACAATGGAATGATTTTTAAAATATTTATTTAATCTTATATGTGCGTGTGAGAGTGTATGTATGTGTATCATGTACATGCAGGAGCCTGTGGAGGTCACAAGAAGTATTTGATCCCCTGAAGTGCAGTTACAGATGATTATGAGCTGCCATGTGGATGCTGAGAATTGAACCCACCAATTCATCTCTCCAGAGTCCAAAGTCTTACTTTTTTGAAAATATTTAATAAGTCTTTAAAATTACATGTATTTATTTATTTATTTATTTATTTATTTATTTATTTATTCGTCCATGTGTGAGTGCTTGTGTGCATGCATGTGTGGGTTAGAGGATGATTTGTAGGAGCTGGTTATCTCTTTTTACCATAGGAGTCCTAGGGTCAAACTCAGATCACCAGGCTTGGAAGTAAGCACCTTTATACACAGAGCCATCTTGCCAGGCCAATAAGCCTTTTTGACCCAATCTTTTAGGCATTATACAATATTTGGAGTAAAATACATAAATATCATCTCAGTCCATTTTGTATGCTAAGTTCTCAGACATAAATACCTAAATGGGACACATTAAGAGAGAATGAGAAAGTGTTGTTTAAAACACTGGTGTAGTAAAGATCATTCCGAACAAGGGGAAAGAAATAGATTTGACTGTACATACACACACTCATTTAAACTTTCATATTTTCCCCCAAATACCACAAACAAAGGAATTAACAAAAAGTCTTGGTGATATGACAAACCATTAGAAATCTCTTTATATAAAGAATACATGAAAAAAGAACAAATGGTTTAGGGCAGAGGTAGACAGATTTGCCTTAATACTCCACCGTCTTACTTTGAAAATAAGGTTTTACTAGAGTGCAGGCAGTTATTCATTTGTGTTTTGTTTATGGCCACTTTTGAACTGCAATGACAGAGTTAAATACAATATCAAACCCAGTGATGTTTACTTTCTGGTTTCTTTTTGTTGTTGTTTTTATTTTTTTGAGACAGGGTTTCTCTGTGTAGCCTATCTGGTTTCTTACAGAAAAAGGTTGCTGGCTGCAGAGATGGCTCAGTGAGTCATCTGCCATGCAAGCGTAATGACCGCCTCCCCAGAACCCACATGAAGTCAGACATGGAAGTACACATCTGCAGGCCCAGGGCAATGGGAAGCGGAAACAGGACAATCTTTGGAAGCTCATGGGCCAGCTGGCTTGGTTTATGCAGTGGTGAACAAGAAACCCTGTCTCAAACAATGTGGATGGCAAGGACTGGCACACAGGGTTAGTATCTGACCACCACACACATGCTGTGGCATGCACAAGCCTTGGCACACACAGATAACATGCACATACTTCCACATACAGAGATTTTTAAAACAGAGAGAAAGGAGAAAACATTTATTTCCTTTGGAAGAGCAGCAGGAAAATGGACCAGATGCGTCTTTACCTGCTTCTGCCCCACATTGCTTCATTCACAGTCACAGACCTGATAGTCTGCATCATCAGTGCTCAGCGAGGCAGCCAGTGCATCATTGATGTCTTTGCACTTAGGTTGTTAACTATTGCTAGAGAAATTTACAAAAATAGGTGATGGGTATTATAGTTACATTAATGGTTTCCCATCTGGGCTAGGAAACTCTGTTCTGAAATCTGTGTGTGTGTGTGTGTGTGTGTGTGTGTGTGTGTGTGTGTGTGTGCACGCGCGCATGTACATGTGTACGGAAGTCAGAGGTGGGCATCAGTGTCTTCCTCATTTACTCTCTACCTTAAATTTTGAGGTGGGATCTCTCTCTGAACATGGAGCTCATTGATTCAGCTACACAGTGCTGAGCCAGGTTTTATGTGGGTGCTGGGGATCAGGCTCAGGCAAGCACTTTACTAACTGAGTTATCTTCTGATCTTCCTACTCCTTAAATAGAATCCAGTCCTTAGTGCCCTTTTCTTTCCCTTTACATACCTTTTCTAGGCAATCTCATTATCTCTTTACACACGAATCATATTCCCAGCCTAGATCTTTTTTTCAGATTCCGCCATGAAGTTCTTACAAGAATTCTCCTGTGTCCGAATGTCATAATGTATCTCAAACTGGACACAGCCAGAATTCAACTTCCTGTCACCGCTTACCGTGCTATCTGACACTGTGCTATCTCACAGCCTGTCACACACCTGAAGTCAGTACACCGTGACTTAGCTGCTTTCCCTTTAACAGTCAGAGCATGTGTTTTACATTCCTCAAAACTCTGGAAGCCAAGAGGATGAAGCTTACTTATGTTCAAGTGTTACCAACAGCCACAAAATTCACAAATATCTGGCAAACTGGCCTTTGGAATAAACCCAGTCTGAGAAATTACTTGAAAGATGAAGGACCAAAAATATTGTCCTTATTGTAGGGTCTGTTGTTAAAACACCAAAAAGCCTTACAAGGCCTCTTGAAGCAGATTTAGCTACAGAAGGTGTGCTTTTAAATTTAGTATTAAAGCCATTTAAGCTTTAAAGTATGGGATACGAAGGCTGCAACATCCTCCTCAGAATATGAAGTTTAGTACTAAACATCAAGAATTTTTCATTTAGCACTCAGCACACTTAAGATTATACCTGAATACTTTATGGGTTTTGTCACTTGATGGTGCTGAGAACTCTTTAAGTATAAAATGTTCTGATATCAAGTGTTCTTTTAAAAATTTTAAATCAGAGTATTAATTCTGGAGTGATACCTAATACCAAATGTAAAATAAGCAGTAGTGAAAACACCGGTCACATTGTATCAAGTAGAAAAACGGATTTCCAGAACCCAGGTTTGAGTTAATGATGTGGCAACCAGAAATCATAAGGAAGAGATACACATGAAAATGAAACCAATTATCTGCCTTTATAATTCCATAATTTGATCCACTAATATTGTTTTCCTTTAAAAAGTCAAGTCCAGACTTTTGGAAATTTTAAAGCTTATAAGCATTAGACTAGTCCAATATGAACAGCAATACTTCTTCTATAGCTAAGAGCATATGGAGTAGTAATTCTGTCTATAGCTAACTTCATGTTTCTCTAATTTTCCTGAAAAATATTTTATTTTGAAAGTAAGCATCTAAGATTTAAATCTTCCAAAATTTATATTAACTTAGAAATATGTTTCAGCCAGAGATGGTTGTGCATGCTTATCTCAGCACTTCAGAGGCTGAGATATGAGAATCAGGAGCTCAAGGCTATCCTGGGCTACATGGAGACCCTGTTTCAAGACAAACAAATTCATGCAGTTTGCTTCTTCACTCAGACTTCTTCCCTATTGAAGAAAATAGAACATTAGAATTTGGAGAAATGGAGAAAATGGCATCTATAATCCCACCAACTTCAGCTTTTTGCAGGAAATAATTTTTTCAACTTTGTAATTGCACACATAATTTTGTACTCTTAAAACTATTACCTTCATGGACATTTTTCTGTGATGTTATTTAATTATAATTTTAAAATTTTGGAGAAGCCTACTTCCACATAGTGGTATGTCATAGTTTAACCACTTATCCACTGGGTAATTTAAATGGGATTCAGTTATCAATGGGATCTGGTTTTACTTAGGTCCCATTTAAACTTATGAGTCCTTTCTAAAATAACTTGTCTGTTTTCTTCAGGTAGATTTTTAAAATAAATGCTGAACTGAAAGTTATACTTTTTGGTCTATAATAGCCTAACGGGTTTCCAAAGGACTCTTCTATTTTTAGTTCTCATTTTCAGTTCTAGTTTAGAAGGCTTTATGATGAGTCACTTAGTGTTTTTTGTTTTAAGTGAGTAAACTCCTTTAGAGACATTTTAGAGTTACAGGGAAATATAGTAGACAGTACAGAGGTTTTAGATCCCCGTGGTGACTCTTGACCTCCTCTCTTTTATTGTTAACATCCTGTCTTAGTGAAGTTTACTTGTAATTAGTGGGTGAATATTGATACATTATTATCAAATAAAGCTTATAGTTTATATTAGTGTATTCTTTGTGTTGGACTGCTGTGAGTTTTTGAAAAATGTATGAGATCATCTGTCATGCAGTTCCTTGCCTCACTTGTTTCCCCTTTCCTCCTCCAAACCTTGGGTACCCATAGATCTTTTTACTGTCTCCTGAGTTTTGCTTATTTCAGAATGTCGAATGCATTCATGTACCATATGGACTGTATGTGCAGCAGTGACCCCCAAAGATTATATTGCTCAGTAAGCTCATTAGCTGTCTTAGTCTGTGTGTGTGCACTGGGTGTTTGCACAGTAGCAAACGCACCTAATGAAGCATTTCACAGGGCATAGCCTACCCCATTGTTGAGTGACACGTGAGTGTATAGCTTTTCAGGTTGGAGTCCTTTATTTAGCAATATGCAGTTGCACTTCTGTCATGTCTTTTTGTTGTTTAATCGCTCATTTCTTTTTATCAGACACTACATTGCATTGTGTGAATGCACTACAGTTCAGTCACCTACTGATTGACATCTTGATTATTTCTAGTTGGGAAGCTGCTGCTAACATTATGTACAAGACTTGTGTGGACAGTTTTCAACTCTTTTCAGGAATATGCTTTTCAATGTACATATTATTTTGTAGATGCATTCTGTCTCTGAATATAATACTGAAATAATGTTAGGTGTTTTTTTTTTTTTTTCTCCCTCCCAGAAGTCTCTGTTTCTCCAAGTTTCCTTTCATTTGTTTATATTGGGCTCTGTCTTCCATGTCTGAGATATTTCTCAGAGGTTTGCTAATCTTGGTTGTCTGCTCTTATTTAAAACCAATACCCCATAAAGCTGTTCAGAAGCCTTGATCATGGGGAAGCTTGCCACCTGTGGGCTGTTTCTTCAAGGAATCTTCAATCGGCATATTAAGTCTTGCACCTTAGACTGATTACAGAGAAAAGACTTCCAAAAGTTGATGGTGGAGGACTTGTCCTTCTTTCTGGGAGCTGAGTTGAAGAGAGCAGCTTGCAGTGTGTAAATGTTCGCCTAATCCCCTTGATTACTGACGGATCCTCCCACCGCACTGCGCTTCCCTGTGGCTGCCTGCTGGTGGGGACGGGATCTTGGGGTTTAACTGATTCAGAGAAATTTCCATGCATGCTCCTGCTCCTAGTCCTCACCCGATGTGTGGGACCTAGCCTAGCCTTTGGGGCGAGGATGCATTTTCCTGGCTAAACCCGGTCATTCCTCTGTGGCTGAGTTACAGTTTGATTTTCTCTGTTCTGCAAGACCTGTTACTTCTTTGTCCAGCTGCGTTTGTAATTCTTTTGGTCCCTTTGCTTCTTTCTCGTTTGTTCATGATTTTCATGCCTTCAAAGAAAACTTCACTATACTTTTAGTTGGGTTTGGTAGTAAGTAAACCTAAATGCTTCTGAGTACTATGTTATATTTATATGATGCTCATATTCATTTTTAAAGAAAGAATTGAAAAATTCAGTGGTGGCCCTGTGGTAAAGGTGCTAGCCACTAAGACAACCTAAGTTCAGTCCCTGGGATGCACATGGTGTGAGGAGAGAATCAGCTCCAGCACATTGTCCTTTTCACCTCCACACATATGTTGTGGCGTGTGTGTGTGTGTGTGTGTGTGTGTGTGTGTGTGTGTGTACATATAAATAAAAAATGCAAAAAAGGAAATGAAAAAATGAACTTTTATAGACAATAGAAGCTAATTGGCTAAAACCTCCAGAAATATGTCTTTATAATTTTAATATTATCTGTAAATGGACCAGCATAAATTTTTGGTGCACACCTATTTTTATTTTACTGTAGGAATACATAAACATGTAATTCATTTTTATTTCTTTCTGTCCAAAATACAATGATGCCTATGGTGACAGACGCAGATCTGGGGGTACTGGTAGGAATGGACCGCAGAGCACGGGGCGACATGGTGGGTGACCAAGAGGTGCTGAAATGTGCTGCAGCAAGATGATTGCCTACCTTTGCATAGTTTCAAAGCCATTGAAATGTACATCTACAGTTGGTTTGTTTTATAGTTTATAAATTATACAACAATAAAATTATCATTAAACTTTGTCAGTAATCATCTAAAATACCAGCTCTATCATACCATATGCCACAGGTCTTTGTTCCCTTAAAAATTTACTATGAACAAGTTTCATGTCAACAAATCTAGACCTATAGTGCAGAAATCATGATTAACTAATGTTTAATTTTCCTATCTCCCTGATCTCTTTTTCCTCATCTAATAAAGTGTCACATGGCGTTACAGTTTCCTGGTAGGTTGTTTTGGCTTCCTTATTTCTAGTCTCTGTGTGCTCGCTCATCAATGCACAGCTATACCTGTAAGCATCAGGACAGAAAATCAGCATCCTAGCCTGGCATGGTGGCGCACACTTTTAACCCAGCTCTCAGGAGACAGAGGCAGGTGGATCTCTGTGAGTTTGAGGCAGATCTCTGGTCTATAGAGTGAGTTTCAGGACAACCAGAGCTACATAGTGATACCCTATCTCAAAAACCAAAATTTAAAAAATAAGAGAGAGAGATCAGCGTCCTGATCATTTTTCTATAATTATTGTTTGCAGTTACATGCTGCTCCCTAAAGTACGTGTGTCACATGCTAGTTACCTATTTGTCATGTGATAATTACCTATTTTCCTGTGTTTGGCCAGTTAGGCAGTTTCAGACTTTCTACTAATAGAAACGTAGATTTAGCCAGGCGGTGGTGGTGCACTCCTTTAATCCCAGAATCCCAGCACTCAGGAGGCAGAGGAAGGCAGATCTCTGAGTTCGAGGTCAGCCTGGTCTACAGACTGAGTACCAGAGCAGCTAGGGCTACACAGAGAAACCCTGTCTTGAAAATTTTTAAAAAAAAGTAAATTAATTCATTTAACTCCCCCCTTCTTATCTACTTAGGATAAATTCCTGGAAATCCTCTATTGCTCTTCAATTTAAACAATTTCAGAGAATATCCACTTACTCATTTGCTTTTTTTGAGACAAAAGTCTCACTTCCTATGGTCCTGATGATCTCAGACTCCTGACCTCCCTGCCTCTGCCTCCCATGCAATGGAAATTTAGTCGTGTGTCACCATTTTTAATATACTTTAGAAAACTCCATGCATATTGAACCAATATAGTTTGCTGATATCACCCTCAGAGTTATTCTATATCATGGCTCCTGATATTTTATCCAACATACTAATTGCCAGGAATAATTGCCAGGAAGAAGTGAAGAAAGGCATGAATTCCATGAAAATCCATAAATATTATATTCTTTCAAAGGCAGTAGCTCCCCAGTGTTTTTACTCTGTAAAACTTTCAAATGGAAGGGCTCCCATTTTAGGTTGGCATTTAATACACACTTGAGGCTGGGTCAGAATACTAATGTTTGTTTATCCTAATAATTATATGTGCACCTTATCATTGATTTTCAGCCAGATACATACTGGGGAAGCATTTCTTGAACCAAAACCACAGAAACTTTAAATTAGCATCAGTGGCACTTTTTGGCTAAGTGACTGGGTATTCTAGACAAGGTGTCAGCAGTTCCTAACATCTAGAAAACATACATCACCCTTTAAATGTGCAAGCACTCAGGTCACTGAGTCTGGGAATCTGAGGGCTTTGTTCTGAAATGACCAGCAACTACACATCTGTGCTAATGGTTGCCGGAGATGAAGAGCACACCTAGTGCCAAGTTTGTTGCTAGAGGCTCAAAGAGGCCATGCTCAAGGCAGTTCCTAAGACATACTATGTCCCATGCACCTGTCCCTGCTGGCTCCTGTGCTGTGACCAGGGCCTGGCAACTGGAGCCTAATCACCAACATTTAGAAGACAATTTGTAAAGATTGTGCAAACTTCACAGTTATCTCTCTCTTTCTTGGTAATCACTGCCTTTCCTCCCTTCTGTCTTGGGATACACAGGAAACCCAACGTCAGAGGCAGGAAGTGCTGCTTCCCTCCCTTGGATGCAGCAGTCCCTGCTGACTTTTCCCACACTCTTGCTTCACCTGCTCTTTCATTCAAAGGCCTGTTTTTTTTTTAAAGGCATCTTTATTGAGATATAGTCCACACACCATCAAATTTATCTATTTACTAAATTTCAGAGTTTTGTGACCATCACCACAATAAATTTAGAATTCAGTCATCTCCCAGAAAGGAAACTTATTTTTATTAGTAATAACTTCCATTTCCTTCAAACCTCCCACCCTTGGATAATTACTAATATATGCTTTTTAACTCTATAAATATGCCAATCCTAGACCTCTGTACAAATAAAATCAACCCAATATGTGAGATTTTTGAGACTGACCTCTTTCCTTGAGCATAATGTTTTCAGGGGTCATCCATGTCATAGGTTGGAACTGATTTTATGTTTTTATTACCAAAACTGTTTCAATGTATATGCCATATCATGATGTTTAGTCATTCATATTTAGTAGATATTTGAATTTTTATGCTTTTGTAGCTATTAAATTAAATATGCCCAGCACTGCTACAAACATTCATGTTCAAATTTTTACACGCAACTGTCTTTTCATTTCTTTCAGGATGGACTTTTAGGTCATACCAAAGCTCTGTAAACATGTGAGGAAATCCAAGACTATTCTCCTTTTCTCCCCCGCCAAACTATTTTCTAAAATGGCTGCACCATTTTACAGGCCCATCAGCAATTCATGAGGGTTGTCCTTTTTGCAGACTCTCAATACTTATTATTGTCTTTTTTACTTTAGCCTTACAAGTGAGTATGGAGTAGTGTCTTACTGTGGTGATGGTTTGCATTTCCCTGATGCGTGATAACGCTGAATATGTTTGCATGGCCCACTGGCCATTTGTGTGTCTCTTTTGCAGAAATGTCTGTTTAAATCCTTTGCCTGATATTTTTTTTGTTAAGTCATCATTTCATTATTACCTTTTAAAGAATTCTTTTCCTGTTTTAGATATAAAGCTTTTAACAGATGTGTGATTTATAAATGTTTTTCTCTATGTGTTGTTTATTCATTTTCTTAATGGTATCTTTTGAAGCCCATTTTTTAAAATTTGCCAATGTCTGATTTACTGTTTTATTTTGCCACTTATGTTCTTATGTTATTTTTATTCCCTTACATTTATATGTGAATTTTAGGTTGAGCATGTCAATTTTTGCTGAAACTCTATCTGGCTTTTTTATGGAGATTATATTGAATTTATAGGTCTTCAAGACTTACTTTATGTGGGTGCTTTGGACATCAAATAGCATGTTTTGATTCTGCCTCTCTTATCCCAGAAAACAGTGTTATTAACGGGATTCTGAACAGAAACCACCTCATATAAATGGTAGAGATTAAATGAAGGGGTTTTTTTTTTCCTGGCTTGTTTTTACATATATAAAATGTGGTCAACAAATGTGGCCGAGTCCCAGGGTTATGAAGAACGTAGGAGAGCCTATACAGTACACCCATAAGCACTCCCAGAATCTTTGTATCTAGACTGATTCTCCATGTCCTATCTAACCTTACCTTCCATTGCTTCCTCAGACATGACCCAAAAGTCCATGAACATATGTATCATTCTGATTCTCAGTGTTTCTCAAACTGCATTGACAGATGTTTCATAT
The DNA here is from genome assembly GCA_902168425.1 of Peromyscus attwateri. Classification (NCBI taxonomy): domain Eukaryota; kingdom Metazoa; phylum Chordata; class Mammalia; order Rodentia; family Cricetidae; genus Peromyscus; species Peromyscus attwateri. Next base: position 56,614 of record CABHPP010123319.1, on the reverse strand, counting down.
ACTAACACAATAAATATAAAAGGGATATTTGTCATGTATAGCAAATAAACTTTAATGGGAAAGTATAATTTCTAAACTCCAAAGGAGCAAAGAATAAAGAAGCAACTATTGGAATATATACATATAAAATCTTTTAGGAATTCTGTTTTCTGATCCTGGTAGTTTCTCTTACTCAGGGCTTGTATCTTTCAGGAGCAGGTACTAAAGTCTAGAAGAGACTCTAGGGGTCTGTCAGATAGGGGGTGATTATGTGTGGATTTATTTCATTGTGACTTGAATGTCCATGTGCTCTTTAGCCTGTATAGAGAGTCCCCTCTCTTTAATACCCACGTCTGCACCCTAGTGTAGACACTAGTGTTGGCACAGGCCAACCACCTATGGACTCCATGTATCCTTATGTGTTCTCTTCTAGTTTGTCCTCTTGCTTTTGAGCATAGTGCTGGCCCTCTGTACCTCTGGTCAACCTTGAGAAGTTGGAATTAGGGTAGAGTGGCCCCACATCTTGCCTGGGCAGCACAGTAGAGCTGGCCCTGATGGTGCAGGTATAGGGGAGCAGGTGGACTGACCAACTCAGCTACCATCCAGGCCCAGATCCAGGGCTTTGAGTTGGCCCACTCCAACATCTACCCCATCGAAGAACTGCTAGAGCATGTGAAGAGACTGGTCCTGCAGAACCAAAGCTGCAGGGTTCACGACACAGGGCAACAACAGGAAATCTGACTCCAGGCCCGGTGAGGATCCAGTATTGATGGTGTAGCAGAAGCCGGAGGCCTCGAACCAGACCAGTGACTCATTGCAATGAATATTTGCAAGGAAAGCTGTTTGGGCAAAAGGTAGACTGGGTGACACACCACGACACACCACAGCTTCCATAATGAGATTTTGTTTGGTTTTTTGTTTGTTTGTTTTCTTTAGGAGAGAGGTTGCAAGGGTGGAGGGCAGATACGGAGGGATGGAGATGAGTAGGATTGGGGTGCATGATGTGAAATTCAGAAAGCATCAATAAAAAGTCTAAAAAGGAGGTTGGAGTTAATATTTTATGGCTAAAGAATCTTGTAATTATAAATGTGAACTGAACTTTGTTTTCAGTATACCATCCTTTTCCTTATGATTGAAATTTGCCATTAATTAATTAATTTATTTATTTATTTTGGTTTTTCGAGGAAGGGTTTCTCTGTGTAGCTTATGTTTATTGAGCCTTGGCTGGGGTAAAGGGAAGGGGAAATTGATACAAGTATCACATTTAGGATGAGCACTCACAGTCTCTTATTTTCAACTCCAATTATGAGTCTCTATGTTGACTGTTGCCTGATGCAAAAAGAAACTTCTGTAACCAAGGCTGAGATCAGTCCAGGTCTATGTGTATAAACGTAAGTATTTAGAAGGCAATTTGACAACATGACCATTTAGCAAATAACAATAGCAGGTTCAACCATAAGGTCTATGATTTCCTTAGCTGTGGACTTTTGACAGAGGTTATAGTACCAAGCATGAAATTCCCTCCTGTGACACCGGCCCCAAATGCAGTCAGAAAGCTGTAGTCATCCTGCACAGTCATGTTGTTGCTCCAATGGGCACAGCCTGCCTGCCAGGTCAGTGTGATAGCAGACAGGGCCCAGTATTAGGTAAGATTGTTGATGTCTTTTTCTCCTGAAACAGCCTGCACATCAACTTTGCAGCACTGTGGAAGTCAGTCAGCAGGGAGGAAGTTTCCCAGTTGACATTTCTCTATGTCCTATAGCCATACCCAAGATCTTACTGTTGTTGTTATGGTGGGTAACCAAGGGAATGACAATAGTTTATGTTGTTTTGAAGACTTCTTGGGGATGTATCCCATAACTTATACTTGATTTTTGTGTAATTACCCATGTCTTCTGGAAGCATCATTGTCCACCCATGCAGGGTCCCTCTGAACTTGCCTCAGGTTATATTTTAAAGTTCTCTTGCTAATTAGTGGGTTTCCAGAAGTTTTTTTTTTTTTTTTCATACACTCTTTGGTTAAGCTGTCCAGTACCTCCTTCTCTCCCTATCTTCCAGCCACCAGGAAATCTGCTTTTTCATTTTAAAGATTGTATTTTATTTTTAATTATATGTATGTGTGTGTTGTATAGTATATGCACATGAGTTTAGGTACCCAGAGAGTCCAGAAAAGGTTGTCAGGTCCCTGGAGCAGGAGTTATGGACAGTTTAAAGCTGCCTGATGTGTGTGTTAGGGACTGAACTTGTTACTCTGCAAGAACAGTATGCATGCAGGGAGGTGGAGGTGCACACCTTTAATCCCAGCACTTGGGAGGCAGAAGCAGGTGGATCTCAGTGAGTTCCAGGCCAGCCTGGTCTACAGAGTGAGTTCCAAGACAGCCAAGACTGTTACACAGAGAAACCCTGTCTCAAAAAAACAAAAAAACAAAAAACAAAAAGAAAGAAAGAAAGAAAGAAAGAAAGAAAGAAAGAAAGAAAGAAAGAAAGAAAAGGAACAGTATGCACTATTAAGAAACGAACATATCAACTAGAACCTATTCATAATATTGTCCTTGAGACTATATATTTATCTATTTTCATTTGTTAGGTACCAATTCTTATAACTGTGTTATATATTATTCCATTAAAAAGTGTATTTATGACTTTTCTTTCATTTGGTAAGCTAAAGCATCCTAGACTGGTAAACAAAACTATGTATGTAAATAAATATGAATAAATACCTATATTTTACTTATATACATGCTCATTAATTATGTGTATGTTTGTATGTTTTGCGTAAATAGATTGTTCTTTATGCACATAAAAATATCAATCAGGGCCGTTTTTAGGATGCCTAGGTGTTGGTGACCTGTCTTTGCCTAGGTGTTGGTGACCTGGAGCTATCGCTAGACTGCACAGGCTGTTGGCTCACAGTTCCTTAAATACTTTTCTTTTGATACTTGTAGCCACTTGCCTGAAGTTAAATCTCATTACAAGTGAATGAATGAATGAGTGAATGAATGAAGTAAGTGAATGAAAGTGAGGGCTTGGAAGAGCCCTTAAGTGGATGAACCTTAAGTTAAATCCCACGCCATAGTTAAGTTGTCATTCAACAAAAAGCCAACAACCAAATTACAACTAACACATGTATGTCACTCAATTACTGTGTTTTCTCCTGAGTTAAAGTAGGCACTATACAGCTTAGCATTGTTCCCTGAGTTCAGGTTACCTGAAACTTGGATTATAATAGTAATTTTACAAAATATAATAAACAACTAATAAAATGAAATTTACAGACATCCAAAATGCAGCCCTGTGTTTTTCACATTTACATTCACCAGACATAAAATGACTGTCAGATTGCTGTTCTGTCCTTGCCTGATTAGACGCCATCTCTCATCTGTGGATCACACTTTGAGTAACACTTGACTCTTGACTGTCTTGATAAGCTCCTGTTGAGGCCTGGACTTCTGTACATGGAGGTGATTAGTAGAATGAACACTCAGATGTAACAGAAGATGTTTGTGTCCTGGAATAAAGCCAGACCAAAATTTTAGCTGAATTGGTAGGGTGAACTATTTAAAGGGGAAGGAAGATGTCTTAGAACAGAAATGACTTCTGTGGTGGCAATCTTCATGTTAAGATTGATTGACGAGAGTAAAACATAGTGAGGTTTTCAAGAAACAAGTCTTGAATACATTCAGGTAAAAAGTAATAAATAATGGTCTAATCCAAGGCTGAGGGGCCCTGCAGAAATATCTACTGAGCTATATCAGGTACTAAATATGGAACTAAGCATGTCACATATGCTATCTTATTTAATCTTTGGATTGTGCTATCTTATTTTATCTTTACTGCAGGTCCATGTGCTAATATTAACCTCGTTTTTTCCCATAAGAAGATGAACTCCAAGAAGTGGAGTGACTTACCTTGTGGTCACATAATATCCAGAGTAGTGAGATGTGAAATCCTAAGTGCAGGTCTCCTAGCTTCTGAAAAGAGTGACTTAATACATGAATTTTGGCAAATATTACATAGCATTTTGAACCATGGAGACAGCTGAGAGTTATCATTATTCTTCAGCGCCACATGGTTTTCAAACCACCCTTCCCAGCTCTTCAAATATTTTTAAGTCTAAACTTTACATTTAAAATAGAGATTGAGTTGCCCAGCTGGGCCAAAAAGCCGCCCTCCTCCTCCTCCTCCTCCTCCTCCTCCTCCTCCTCCTCCTCCTCCTCCATTTATTTATTTATTTATTTATTTATTTATTTATTATGTATACAGTGTTCTGTGTGTATATTTGCACACCAGAAGAGGGCACCAGATCTCATTACAGATGGTTGTGAGCCACCACGTGGTTGCTGGGAATTGAGCTCAGCATCTCTAGGAAGAGCAGCCAGTGCCGTGCTCTTAACCTCTGAGCCATCCCTTCAGCCCCCAAAAGCCTTCTTTTGCATCAGCCTCCTGAGTAGCTGGAGTTAGAGTCATGTATCACCAAGCTTTTCTTGTCTATTTTTTTTTTTGATATTTAGTTTCAGCTAGAAGGGACAGGGATGCTTATCAAGAGACAGGTAATTCTGAGGGATATCCTCATGCTGGGACAGCCTACCCAATATAGTGGATTAAACCTTGGATGGATGGTGGTGACACAGGCCCAAGATGTTAACCAGAGTGGCTGTTAACATCTGTACTCTAATTCTAACCAGGCTGTCTTATAGCATCTCCAAAGCACGTGATAATGTATTACATGATGTCTGCATAAAGTCCTGTTGGTACCACGCTTTTCAAAATGATTTGACATTTTTATAGATGAATTACATGAAGTTTTTCTTTGGTATGAGACTTTTGTGTCTTGTTTTTGTTTTTGTTTTTCCAGACAGGGTTTCTCTGTGTAGCCCTGGCTGTCCTGGAACTTGCTCTGTAGACCAGGCTGGCCTTAAACTCAGAGATACTCCTGCCTCTGCCTCCTGAGTGCTGGGAGTAAAGATGTGTGCCACCATGCCTGGCTTGAGTCTGTTTTTTAAAAGAGAATATAAATAGAGTCAGTAGTGCAATTAGTTGTGCACTCTTTTAGAACTTAGACTCAAAATTTGTACACATTGCTCTAAAAAATTGCACACTACACTACACTGTTGCCACCTTGGAGTGTTACCTCCTCCAGGAAGAAGAGAATCTTTTGGTAATTGTCTTAGGGCTTTCTTTGCTGTGCAGAGACACATGACCACAGCAACTCTTATAAAGAAAACATTTAATTGGAGGGCCTTGATTACTGTTTCAGAGGCTTAGTCCATTATCATCATGATGGGAAACATGGTGGCATACAGGCAGACTTGGTGCTGGAGCTGAGAGTGCTAAATCTTGAAAGAAATAAGAAGTCAATTTAATGTAAGACTGAGGGAAGCTTGAGCAAAAGAGACCTCAAAGCCCACAGTGACACACTTCCTCCAACAAGGCCACACCTCCTAATAGTGCCATTCCCTTTGGGGGCCATTTTCTTTCAAACCACTACAGTAATTTAGAATATTCACATGCCTTTAATCCCAGCACCCAGGAGGCAGAGGCAAGTGGATCTCTGTGAGTTCAAGGCCAGCCTGGTTTACAGAGTGAATTCCAGGAGGACAGCCAGGGCTACACAGAGAAACCCTGTCTTGAAAAGCAAAACAAAACAACAAACAAAGGAAAGCAAGCAAAAAGAATATACTATGGATTTCCAAAGTCCATGCTCATTTTCAAGGTATATTTAGAATACATAGCCCACATTTTATAATAATTTCTCATGAACTCATATTCAGCTATGTCATCTTTTCTTCACTGAAATCATTTTCTTACATCTTTCTAAAAATGGGTTTGCCAGGTTTTTTGGTTTTTTGTTTTTGTTTTTGTTTTTTTGAGAGAAGGTCTGGCTACAGAGCATAATCTGGCTTTGAACTTGGCTTGTAGCTCCAGCTGGCCTGAAATTCACCAGTCTCCTGAGTGCTTGGATTATAGTTACGTGTCACTGTGTCTGGCCTTAAAAATGAATTTTTGCTTAAAACACAGCCCCCAATACTCTGTTCTTTTGGCAGCTGAGAATCTTAGGACTCCCTCCTACAATTAATAAGAATAGCACTGCCTCTGTGTGGGTTCTGTGGCAAGCCAGGGAGCTAAAAGTTACAGCTTTTACCTGAGCAGTGAACTGCTCTAGTGAAAAAAGAATCAGTAGTTACTGCTCTAGAGGAAAAGACTATGTATACCAATAAGTTAAAAACAATTTAAACTTATTAAAATTAGTTTAATATTCTGGGGTTCCTCCCTTTTTTCTGGGGTGAGGAGAGAGAGTAAGATATTTTGGGTTCTATTAACTAGAAATAGTCTAAAAGACTTTTGGGCCCAATGAGCAGGAAGACCATCTGGGAAAACAAATCAAAATGACCTGTTGTCCTTCCAGCAGGAGGACATCTGTCTGTGTGGTGGTGCCCTGCTGGTCCCTCCTCTCTTATGTGAATTCGACTATATGGCTGCAGAGTGCTGCTTTTGCATCAAAGATCACTCCTCTGAGCTGACCAGTAGGCTCTGGGTGTTAATGATCAGCACTGAACTCAGCTTTAAGAAATGCCACAGGGATTGTACCTTCCCTCTCAACAGTAAATACAAAGAAGAAGGCTGCTTTGTCAGGGTTTCAATTGCTGTGAAAAGACACCCTGACTATGGCAACTCTTATGAAGGAAAACATTTAATTGGGATGGCTCGCTTATAGTTCAGAGGTTCAGTCCATTATCATCACGGCGGGGAGCATGGTGGCGTGCAGGTAGACATGGTACTGGCTACATCTTGATCAGAAGGCAACAGGAAGTGGACTGTGACACTGGGCAAAGCTTAAGCAAAAGAGACCTCAAAGCCTGCCCCCACAGTGACACACTTCCTCCAACAAGGCCACACCCCCCAGTAGTGCTGCTCCCTGTGAGCTCATGGGGGCCAATGACATTCCAACTACCACACAACTGCATTACATGCCAACTGGACATTTTCATAGTTAGCCTCTGAGCATAGACATTCAGACGGTTCTGAGAGCTCAGCTAAAATACCATGTTCATAAAGTCTAAGAACTTTTGTACAGGTTCAATTTTTAGATGAATTCTGTGAAGATATATGGGAAATTATGACATTTTTAAAAGGTAGAGAATTGAAACCACCATCCTAAGATGTGTAAGGCTGCCCAGCTTTCTTTTCCTTTCCTGATTGCCTTCCCAATGGCTCAAAAGGAGATGCAGATTTACATCACACTGCTTTGTTAGAGGCTGAATCATGGATTGTGCATTCAAGTGGTGGACCAAAAGGAAACCATCAATTACTGTTGCTTTTTCTGTAGATTTTGCAGCAAGGATCTTCAGAGTATGTTCTTTAGTCCTGTCCTTAAATCACCTATTTGAATAGCATTTATCAACTTAATACTGGCTTCTTGTCATTCAGTTTGTGTAGAATTAGGGGGGGGGGTGATAAAAGGACAGTCATTGTGATAACCTGGGTTGTTTTCTGTATTATCTCGGCAACTAAATCAGAATTGCATGCTTATTCATGGGTGACTTTTGATGGTAGTATCTCATCACCATAGCAACAGATTGCATTCTTGGTTTCTACTAAATACTTCTGGAATTACAAGGACGTAGGGTTTCTTGTTAAGAGTGCATGGGGGTTTGTTGTTTTGTTTTGTTTTTGTGAATTGCAAGATGGACTTTGTCAGAGCTGCAGTATTCAGAGCCAGCATCGTACTGACTGTGTTGGAGACTGTTAAGACTGCTAGTAATGTACAACGGCCCCCACTTTGGGTGACTAACAAAGGCCGTGTTGCTCCCTGGCTCGTGGGAAAACAGGAAAGTGAAGAGTGTTTCTGTATCAAGTGCAACAGTGTAAACACCTGCCTTCCTATTCTACTTCATCATCTAATTCCCAAATGGATCATATTTATTGCCTTCCAGATGTAGCTAAAATAAGAGGGTAAGGGTTTTCAAGGCATACTAATGTTGATACTATATACCTCGTGTGTGTGTGTGTGTGTGTGTGTGTGTGTGTGTGTGTGTGTGTGTGAGCTATTATACCCTGGTGAGATGAGATCATTGGTGGTCCTCCTTCACTATCCCACTCTCTACCTCAGTAGTTCTCAACCTTCCTAATGCTGTGACCCTTTAATACAGTTCCTTATGCTGTGGTGACCCCCAACCATAAAATTATTTTCGATGCTACTTCATGACTGTAATTTTGCTACTATTATGAATCGTAATGTAAAAGTCTGATATGTGACCCACAGATTGAGAACCACTACCTTATTCCTTTTAGCCAGGGTCTCTCACTGATTGGAGCCTAAGCATTTTTTTCTAGCTAGGCTAGAGGCCAGCAAGCCCCAGAAATCCTCCTGTCTTTGCCCCAGTCTTTGTGCTAGGTCATAGGCAAGCACTGTCTCTCCTGGCTTTTCACATGGATGTTTGGGATCCAAACTCAGGCCTTCATGTGTGTGCAGCAAGTGCTCTTACCCACTGAGCCGTAATTTTCAGCCCCAGATTGTATACTTTTCAAAGATAATTTCTTTAGTCTTTGTTTTTCAAGCAGGCTAGTTTGCATTGTATAAAAAAATAGATGAGTCTTATTTTGATCTTTAAATCATTGCTTTATTTAAACATCACAACTCTCCAATAAAAATGTTACTTAAAAAAAAAAAAAAAA
>CABHPP010123319.1:23946-47859 GCA_902168425.1 Peromyscus attwateri | reverse complement strand
AAAATGCAGCTTATATACATGGTTATCTAATCTTTAACTACCGAGCAGGTCGCTTTGTCCCTTTGTCTAATTTAGACTTTGGATTCTTTTTTCCCCGAAGAAGTTGATTTAAAACAGACCATCTCAATGGTGACTTTTACTACAGCCAAAGCATGTAACAGTAGACCTGTACAAGCTACTGTCATGAACTACCACTTTGTCATGAGGCGCTCTCTTTTAAAAGTGGGTTGTGCCATTTGCATTTGATAAACTCAGAGAAAATATTCCATTATCTATCCTATTTTGGTAAGTCCCAAATAATTTGTATTACCAACAGAAAACTATCTTATAATGTCTTTCAAATTTATACACTTTACACCTCTTTAGTGAGTTTCTTTTCTGAAATTCTTAACAAGGAAAACTATAACTATCTAATCTTCAACTAACTATAACTAGCTAATCTTCAACTAATTATATAATTATCTAATCTTCAACTAACTATAACTATCTAATCTTCAACTCCCTCAGAGACCCAAGAAGGAAAAAATATTACCTAATAAAACAGACATTGTTGAGGTATTTATTGCTTGTATATATTATATATAGTTATTGTACTTATTGTATATAGTTTTTCTTATATTAGTTATAACTTTTTTATTTTTTATTTTTATTAGAAAAAATGGAAATGTGGTGATGTTTTATTTGTGCTGAAATGTGATATTTTATTTGTATGTTAATAAGTAAAGTTTGCCTGAGGATCAGAGGTCACAGTCGGCCACAAAAAAAGGGGGGGGGCATTATGCTTAGTTGACTTTTTAAAAAATTGATTGTATTTATTTTTTGTCCAGCCAAAATAGTCATTATATCTATTGTACTGATATCATCATTTAAAAATAATTTTTTGACCACATCTGTCATGTCACACATCACGGTTTGGCCCTGCTTTGTCTTTTTGGTCACTGTGCCCTGAAGACTGTCCCCTAACTCTTCAGAGGACTCCTTCCATTTCTCCTGAAATGCCGTGGCTTCATGTTCCCTGGTGCTGCCCCTGTAGTGCTGGGCACAAGCATCGTCTGATGAGTGCCGGCTCAGTTTACTTCCAGTGTCACCTCCTTGTGACACCTTCCTCAGCTAACTGTTCTTTCTGGACCCATCTGACGTATGTCAGAGCATCTCCAAGTTGGACACATATCCAACTGTGGGTATGTGTTGTGGGTAACCACAACAAAATAAATGCTTAAGGTGGAAAGAGAAATGGATTGTGGGATTTCTGGGAACCTTAAGACTATAACTATGCCTCGTGTACATATGTATCTATATGTATTGATATCAAGGAGCTGAAAAATGAGTACTTGCCAACATACTCAATACTGAATATTTATGTGATATAATTATAAGGGAGCTGGATACTTTTTCTAAGTTCATAGTGAAAATTCTTTGTCCCTCATAGCCAACTAGTAAAGCCCTCTGGGTGGAGATCTGCCTCCCTTTGCTTGAGAGCCATAGTTTCAAATCATAGAAATGCTGCTACATTTTACTTAGTAGGGTCTACTTACTAGATTTAGTCCGGTATTAGTTGTCCACGTCACCAGTTAAAGCTACTGCCATTTTGTACTTCTTTCTCTTCAGTGGAATCCTGGCCCTTTTCTCTGTAAGCCAAGTGTGCTGTATGCACTGTTTAAAGCCTTTCCTTGGTGGGGGTGGGGTATTAGTCTTGCCTGTCATAGCAGTAGAGAAGAGTCTCCAGTTTCACAAAACTTGAATGTATCCTGCTTGGCACCCTCAGACCCACCCAGATCTGGCATATTAGGAGCACCCCTCTTTAACTTCTGTGCACCCAACACCATGAGAGCATATATAGTTTTGGTATGTGGCAAGAAGTGAATTAGAGAAGCTATAGTTATACATTAGCTCTAACTATAGAATGATATTCAAAGAGTTCATATTGGTGGGCTTTGGTAAAAAGAGTAGAAGCGAGAGAATGAGGAAGAAACATAGTTGGGACAAATATGAATAAAGGGACCAGTGAAGGATTTGCACAGTTTGGTGTCACTGATGTGTCATTAGCAGCTCTGTGTCATGTGTCTGACCAGCTGTTGTAGAGCCTTGCTCTTTGATGGTTTTCAATACTTGTAAGGAGCCCCCATCAAAGGCAGAAATGTAGGTTTTTTTTAACTGGTGTATAATTTATATTCCTTTACAGGAAATATTTCAGAATAGTTTTGTAGTTTTTGGGGTTTTTTTTGTGTTTTTTTTTTTAAAATTACACTCATGATATTAATCACATTTGTGGTATTCATAGATTACATTCGCAGTATTCATTCAATTATATATATATATATATATATATATATATTAAATTTTAAATGCCGAATGTCATTTACTGAAGAGGGGAGGAGGTCTTAAATACAGGCTTACAGCACAATGGGAGGACCCCGGAGGGCAGAAGTTCACTACTGATGTTTTACAATCTTGCTTCTAATCTGTTAACGCCCATTATTCAGGATACCAGACAAGGAACTTCTCTTAAGCATTCAGGAGGGTGCAACTTGGCAGGGAATTGGCATAGGGAGGATCTCAAAGTCAAGGTGCCCAAGCAAGGCAGCAGTTACCCAAAACGGGGGCCAGGGCCCTACAGGTCCCCCTTTTATTAAAAAATGAGCTTCTGACTTGGGTTGCGTGGGACGTCAGCAGGTCACCTTACCCATCATGGAGACGCCTGCCCAGGCCACACAGGTGCTCTGTCTTAGGTTGGTGAGTACCCCCCAGGCATTACCCGTCTCTGAATACTCATTTTCATACAGGCTCAATCGTGTGTGAGCTACATAGTTAATTGCTGCCGAAGATCTCAAAGTGGCACTGGGCTTGCAATCTGTGTGTTCGATACAGAAAAGACCAACAGAGGTCCTATCTCACCCATAGCCAGTAGGCTAAAGGCAACTGAGCCATTCCCTTCCTTAACGAGCCATACTGTACATTGGTGTCCTTGTAAGATAGTATCCCAAAAGCAACTGGAACTTGAGTTTATAAATTTATAATTTTCAAAGCCAATCGAGATGTATATAACTACTGAATTAAATTTATCATGCCCAATAGAATGAAAGATTAACTAACTGTGGTAGCTACTTTTGTTGCCAGGGTCTGCATTGTGCTAGCTGTAGTAAGCAATTATGAAATGGTAATCCCAGAAAGAGTAGCAGTGGTGGGCACCATTGCTATAACAGCAACAGCGGCAGCAGCAATGTCAAATTCTCTTCTGGATTGTGTGGACATCCACTGGCATGGATACAACTCCAGTAGCACGTACCGCCAAGGCCCATTTTTCTTGATCCCAGCACGACTTTAGCTGGCAGCTCTTCTGGAGAATCCAATCTCATGGCTACAGTTCCTAGGCTTACATTAATGCTTGCCAAAGCTGGCGATATTGGGCTCTCAATCTCCATTGGCATCAGAAGGATAGATTTTTTCATGAAGACCCATTAGGTCTCTGTCATGTTGGGCTTCAGCTGTAGTTTTTAATGTGTTCACAAAGTTTACAACAATCACCAGTATCCAATTCCAGGACATTTTTTGTCATCTTAGTATAAGATACCTTATACTAAGGAAATAGAGTCCTTTGGATATATGCCCAGGAGTGGTATAACTGGGTCCTATGGTAGATCTAGTTCTAGGTTTTTTTCTTTGACCACCACAGTGAGTTCCATAGTGGCTGTACTAATTTGCATCCCTACTGACAATGCATGAGGGTTCCTACCTGTCCCCACAGCCTTGTTAGCATTTATTGTCTTGTTTTCTTTAATCTGAGACATTCTGACTAGAATGAAAGGAGGCTAAATGAAATCTCATCATAGTTTAATTTGCATTTCCTTTATGGCTAAGGATGGTGAACATAAAAAATGTATATATTTCTTAGCTATTTGAACTTTCTCTTCTGAGAATGCTATTTAGTTGCATGACCTACTTTTGGTTGGGTTGTTGGTACATCTCTTTCATACACACCACCAAGGCTCAGGAACTGTTATTGAAGATGGAGCAAGATGACTGTAAGAGCCAGAGGTCAGGACTGGAGCAAACAGTGTTCTCTGGACGTGACAGGATGGTTGCACTCATGAACTCCCAGCAGCTGTGATTGCCTACACAAGACCAAGCCAGTCCACATTCCAGCCTGGAAGGTGAGAGACTCATGAGGCCCCGCCCCTATAGCTGTGGAGCTATTGACACTTGACAGCTGCTAGGTGAGCAGATAGTTTTCTTTAAGGGCATGGCTTCTGATAGTTCCACCATGCTCTAGTGGATGCCCCCACATCTATGAGTATATGGGCAACACAAATTGGACTCAGTAGGTTACTTTAAAAATGGACAAAGGTATTCAGAGAATAGTTAGGAAGGTGGGGGTGGATATAGGAAGAATTAGGGGTGAATATAATCAAAATACATTGTGTGAAATTCCCAAAGAGTTATAAAAATGTTTTTTCAAAAATACCTCATACTCACTAGCAATCACTTCCCATTCCTGCCTTTCCCTAGTCCTTGGCAACCTTGATATCTCCTTTCTATATGGATATCTCCTTTCTTATTCTGTTCCAGACATTTATTTGAAAGGATTATGTTATACATACTTAGTCTAACATTTTTTAAGATTCATCTGTGTAGGCTGAATTAAGAAGCAGTTCTGGGGTTTGGGGAATATAGCTCAGTGGTAGAGTGCTTGCCTAGCAAGTGCAAGGCCCTTGGTTTGGTCTACAGCTCAAAAAAAAAAGAAAAAAAGAAAAAAAAGAAACAGTTCTGGATCCAAAATCATATGAGGAGGAGACGTCTTGTTACTTTCTGCTGTGGTGAGTTTTATGGAATGAAATGATCGCCATTACAGAACAGAGCCTGAAGTCTGATCACAGGGGAATACCTCAGGAGTGCCCTAGTCATGGACAGGTTTCTTAAGTTGAGGACTCAGAGAAAAGAAGCAGTGAGGACACAAAGAGTGCTTGGTGGGATCTAGACCCACACTGAATATTCCTAAGGGGGCACAGGAAGGAGAGGATCCACAAGACAAGGGCAGAAGTAACTGAGTGTATCAACTGTCTGCTCATGGTGGAGGAGAAACACATAGGGTCTGGGGAAGTCATTGACAGGAAAGCAATGGTTATAAAAAAGGAGGGATCTTGTGGTCATGGCATGGCTATGGGAGAATCACTCTTGCTGCTGTCCTCCTTCAGTCTGTGAGAGACATGACAGAGCTGAGCATCACATTCTCATGTGAGAGGGGCACAGTCTGCCTCTGAGGTTAAGGAACAAGTACATCTGCAGGTACAATGCAACCAAACTGGTGAATAGGTCGGACCACTCACAACCGAAGTGCTGACTCAACAGAAAATCTTCATTACCTTCTGACAGAATATGAATTATCAGGAGACACAGACTTCTCAGTTCTGCCCCCCTCCTCCTGGGAATTGGAAGCAGGGCCTTACACATTCTAGGCAATCACTGTACTACTGAACTACATTTCCTTGTCCTCAACTTATTTATATAATTAAGCACTCATTATCCATTGCCTTATTTATGATTACCTGCATGACATGCACCTTGTATATGTTGTGTATGTTTTCTCTTGTAGGTTTAAATAGTCAGGAACAGTTACTCTGCTTTGATTTAGATGAAAGAGTGTGTGTAAACATACCTATATTTGTTGATGGTCATTCATTTACAAATTCAGTACAATTAGTGGAGGCTAAGGGTCCTGCCCTGCAGATAAGAATGAGTGCTGTCCAATAGAGCATCCTGCGATGGTGCAGTCTACTCTCCGTGGTCCAGCATGGCGTTCATGCGTGTGGCTCATGAGCATCTCTAATGTAGTTTATGGAGTTGAGGAAGGCCACTCTTATTTTTACTCCTCTTTTTTTATTAATTTTCATACATAGTGACTATCGTGTCTGACAGCCCAGTCCTAGATATTCTTAGTCAATGAGAAAGAGAAACAACAGCCTCACAATTCAAGAGATATACTCTGATGCAAAATGCTGTGGGCAGTAAAGAGAGAGCCTCTGGTAGTGGAGATGATGGAAGATTCCAAAGAGAGGAGGGAGCATGAGAGTGAAGTTTAAAAACAAAATAGACATGTGTGTGGTGTATATGCACATGTGTATAATATGTGTGTATAATGTTATGTGTTCATGTGTGTATATATACATATGTGTATATGTATATGTGTATGTATGTGTATATATGTATGTTTATGTGTATTTGTATGTGTGTATATGTATATGTCAATTTTATGTGTGTTTGTATGTGTTTGTGTTCTTTATGTGTGTTTTTGTGTGTATGTGTTTATGTGCATGTGTGTCTATTTGTTTAATGTGTGTGTTCATATGTGTGTGTGTATGTGTTTATGTATGTGTATGTATGTTTGTTTATGTGTATATGTTGTACATCAGTGATAAAGTTCATATTTAATATGTGGAAGGCTCTGTGTTTGCTCCCCATCACCACACAAAAACAATAATAGACGGGGGAGGGAACAGAGAATGCTTATACCAGGCAAAAGATATGATATTTATAACCACTGTGGAATTAAAAACTTTATAATGAAATTCAGGAAAAGGTACATGGCTCAGTAGTGTTAGCATGTAACCTATTGTAATATAACCACTGTAGAAAATGACTTTTGGAATAAAAATTTATTGGAAAATATTAGAAACAAAACTATTTATTTTGCAGTGTACATTGTTAAAGAAACTGCAATATTTATCATTTGAATTTGTTACAGAAATTGTTGTTATGATCCCCGTTTTACAGAGAGAAAACTGAGGTCAGAATTCAAATGAAGCTTGCTGGGTTTTAGAGTTCAGTCTCTCCCTCTCAACATCTCCCAGTTTAAAACTTTCTCAGCTCAGAATGGAACAACTGCCTGAGCCATGTCCTTCCCTTGTTTGTTTCTGACATTAGCAGCCTTTTCTATTGGGTCTTGTCTCTGATTTCACATTGGAAATGTTTTCTGGCTAAGTGACAGGTATTATAAGACAGCCTGTTTCATTAACAGAACAGTTCATGAACTCAGGTTTTGGAAATAACTATTAATACTCTCCCTTCTTTATCTGAATATTTATAGCACTTGCAGCCTTTTATATCCTAAAATGGAGTAGTTAAGGAATTACTCAGTTGCTTCGGATGACCTAGTCTATTCATTCCCAAATTTGAATAGGCTCCTGTGACCATGATGCGGGAGAATTCCTGCTTCTTCATGGTGGGGATCGGCTTGTTATTTGAGCTCCTCCACATGCTAACTTAAAGGTCATGACCCTGCCTCTCACTTCGTTCACTCTTTTTAGGCTTTCCCAAGAGCACATCTTAGTGACTGATAGATTAACTAGACCTTTGCACCTGACTGGGAGGCATGGTCAAGTCTTGGAAGTACAGGTTGAGTATTCATTATCTGAAATGCTTAGAACCAGAAGTGTTTGAGGTTTTGGAGTTTGGTGGTTTGTTTGTTTGTTTTAAGAAAAAATTGTTTTCTATTTTGGAATATTTGCATTTAGTTCTAAGTGTCAGCATTAAAAATCTTTCTAACATTAGACTTTTGGATTAGGGATGCTAAAACCTATGGCACATCCTGACTGTGAAACTTGGCTCCGTGAGGACTCTTGTTCTGTCTGTTTGTTTGTTTCAGACACAAGAAGGCCTCGTTTGCTATCAGTTGCTGAATTTTCCTAGAAGTCTATCTCAGACTTATAAAGAGAGACATTTAATATTTATATTTGCCAGGCCTTGAGAGTATGAAGATGTGTATGAACAATACCTGGCTCCAGAATGCACACCCACTGCTGAGGCGGGCAGAGATTAAAGAGAGGGGTCTTCTGTGTCTTTAAGGAGGAGATCATGTTGTCTGCAGAGATAATTTGACTTCTTTGTTTCCCATTTGTATCCCTTTTATCTCTTTATCTTGTCTTATAGTTCTAACTAAGTCTGTGAGCACTATGTTGAACAAGAGTGGAGAGTGATGGAGAGTGATGTGTGCGTGTGCATGTGCGTGTGACATGACACTAGACAGAGGATCATGGATGAGGGAAGGAAGAGGGAGGACGACAGAACTCATGTGACATTAAGCAGAAGGTGATCTATGAGGGACAGGAAGGGACGTGCACGGTGGGAACAGGAGTGTAAGGAGGGCAATGACAGAGAGGGGGTCAACCACATATGAATGTGAAGCCTGTTGCTGTGTATTTGGGCTTAGAAAGAGAAGAGAAGAGACAGGCACCCTGCAGAGGGCTGGGAAGGTTGGCGTGAGGATCTAGGAGAGATTGACCTTAAGTGTTCCAGAGCCAGAGGCTGGAGCTCAGGAAGAATGGCATTTGTGTGAGGCGCTAATGAGCAAGGTGGTTGGCCGATGTCGAGAATGCAGCATAAGCTGTGTGTCGGCCTCACCTGGGCAGCTTTAAAACCAACTTCCCGAATCAGGAACTGTGGTTGCCCAGGTGGACTCTAACGGCCAGCAAGGATTAAGGACTATTAGTAGACCCTTTGTGCAATGAAAATAGTCCTCAGGCTGACGAGCCAGCCTCACCTGGACGGTTGTTTAAACTGTAGTCCCATCCCACACTAAGGTCTGCCTTTTCATAAGGTTTCAGGTGATCCCCTTTATATGGAAGTTTGAGAAGCATCGCTTTAGAGAAAAGATGAGAAATAGGGTGGAAAGTTCCAGATAACCTAATCAGATTTTTCCCAGCATTTGTGCTGGCTGAAAAAGGGTACAGACATGGACTGTTAATGGTTTCCTTTCAAACCATTAGGATGCTTCTCCTTGTCATCAGGGGGCTCCTCAGTGTGAGTATGGTGGCATATACCTAAAACTTGGGAGCTGAAACAAGCAAATCATGAGTTATAGACAAGTCTAGGCTACACGTAAGACCTTGTTTTAACAAACAAAACAAAGTTTCCTAAGGTTATCTTGATATGTTCGACAAATACTACCCTGTTCTGTGTGTGTGGCTTGAGGGAGAAAGCTGGGAAGCACAATCAGGAACTTGGGCTTATATTGAGGATCCCTGATGGTTTTAATAGAAAGATGTATGTGAGGGCGGCCAAGATGGTTCACTACATACAAGCACTTGCTGCTAGTGCTGATGGCCCTACATTGTGGAAGGAGAGAAAAATGTTTGTGAACCATATAGTGATGGAGGATAGAGTTGAATTTTAGATAAGGGTGCTCTGTGTGTGGGAGACACATTAGGGGAAAGTACTAGCAATGAACACATAAGGAGAAAGCCCCAAACCGAGGCATCTGAAGAAGCTGAGCAGTGGGACAAGGAGTGAGATTAATGATAGAGCATGTACCTCATATGTATGAGGTCCCAGGTTCAATTCCCAGTGCCCTTCCCCCCCCCAAAAAAAATCTAAATAGCACTTCAGCACATTTCCCCAAATCTTTAAGACAAAACTAAGAATGAGTAGTGGTAGATTCCTTGTCTCTGGCCCTTTTTGTAGACTCCATGTGACATTTTATGTTGTTTTGTTTTATCTTTGGATGGCATTTTTTACTCGTGGGGAGAGTTTCTGATGATTAAAACATCCTTGGCATAAATAAGGTCATAAACATCCAGCTCCCGTTTGCATGGTCCCCTAGTTCTTGGTGGGTGGGATCATCTGACTTGAGGGCCATGGTGATTCAAAGGGAAAAGGAAAACAATGCCTGTCATCATTGGAATGGGGAGGGGAAGATTTGAGGGGAGGGGGAGGTTGAAAGTCCAAGTAGGAAAGGCTTGCTGCTTGGGGTGCTTGACATATTCTAGCAGGGACAACATTCCAGGGGAACCCATACGTTCCAGATGATTTTGTGTGGAAAAAATGTTGAAATTACTAGTATGATAAATTTTTCCTCGATGCTGAGACCATGAAATTGTATCTTCCCTGTCACCCCAGCAAGCTCTCCATCTTTTGCTTTTGCTTCCTAAATTTTTCTTTAATAATTCAATAAGCATTTAAAAAATTTTTTTCTTATGTTTAAACAGCAATGTGATATCTACTCTTTTGTTTTGTTTTGTTTTTTGTTTTTTTGTTTTTCGAGACAGGGTTTCTCTGTGTAGCTTTGTGCCTTTCCTGGATCTCGATCTGTAGACCAGGCTGGCCTTGAACTCACAAAGATCCACCTGCCTCTGCCTCCCGAGTGCTAGGATTAAAGGCATGCGCCATCACTGCCCGGTGATATCTACTTATTTTTAATAATTTTTTTTATTTAGAACTGTATCCTGTCTCCCTAAACAGATGATAATGGACCATTTCTTAACCTTCTTTCTCTTTCCAAGGCTTTTACCTTTTGATAAATATGTACAAATTATGTACAAATAATAGTGACAATCTTGGGGAACTTGTTACTTTGTGAAATGGAGTTCTCAGGGAGCTCAGAGTTGAATATAATCAATTTAAAGAATCTGCCACATACTTTTTAGGTTTTCCAAGTTTGTTGATGTTTTTAATGAAAAAAATAGAACAATGAGGCTAAGAACTAAAGAATCTTCAAAACCTTGTAACAATGCAATATGCATCTTAAAGTCCATAGTGCATTTAAATACAACGCCAAAATAGATAGGTATTTCTGTATTGGGTAAATGTTGGGATGTTTTTGTGCTTTCAACGATTTGCCTCAAAACAGGTTTTTAGTTATAGAAGTTATAGAGTTATAGAAGAATATATATAGTTATAGAGTTATATAGTTATATAGTTATAGAGTTATAGAAGAATAGAATCTTCAAATGTTCCCCACCTTCCTAATTTTTGATATGCTACCCATTTCTCTCATTGTTTTTCCACATCTTACCATTTGGTTCTCAGTCTGTGTACTGAGCCATTTCTTATATGAAACTAGCTGTAGCTCTTGTTGATGTCCTTAGTGAAGAGTGCCACCAGTCATCTGGACATGACCCCTGAGATGTTTAAACTGTTAGGTTGTACTTTATGGACAATATATTGAACTTAACTTCTGCAACAATTTTACCTAATTTCAATCATAATATCCTAATTTCATGCCTTTTCTTGCAACTAGAAACCTACTTACTATTAGCTAAAACTTGAAGTATGAGTTTGGAAATGTGAGACACAGAATAGTCAGTGACCTCACAGTTTTTTTGGGAGGGGCAAAAATTTTTAAATTATAGTCTGTTATGATATTAGGCATCCTGGTAAAGAAGCACTTACTTCATATCTAGAACAAGCTAGAGCCTGTGAAGAGTGAAAGTGTTTTACCAAGAAGCTCTCTAAAAAAAAAGCCCTTAATGGACCAATCAGTAGTTTATACCGTTAAAGAATTTTTTATGGTATAATAATGAACATTTATAACAGAGCAAAAACAAGCCATTTCCTAACATTAGCCTCTCTGCCTACGGAGGTCATAAAAATTGTTAGCCCTGATGAGGCTGCCTTCTGTTGTGCGATGCTAATAGGAAATGGATGATTGCGGTTTATGGGGTGCTTAGCCATTTTGGCTCATGATAAACGGCTGACTTCAAGTAACATTCCTTCCCTGATTCCCACTATTCATCACCTGAAAGAAAGGAAAACCCAAACATGAAGTTGATTTTGAAGTTGTCAAGAGTTTCACTGTGGTGTAAATCCATCATAAGCCAATGTTTTAATTGATTTAGGAAGAAATAGTATGAATGAAAACACTCGTAAATGTTTTATACCCCTATTTTCTTTTGTTCAAAAGCCAGTTTTGTGGCTCTGGTGTTATCCTGCTCTGACTTCTGTTGCCTCTTCCTTACCCCTCCCCCTCTCCAAACATTCTCTGGTTTGAAGGCTCCCTAGATTTTATCTCTGCAGATGCTTTGAAGTAATTGTGCTGTTCTGCTCTATAAAATCAGTGCCATAAGCACAAAGACTGGAAAGATTTTCAACTCATAGTAAGTATGCAGAAACTTCTTTCTCTGCTAATATTCTTATTCCACCTTTTTCATCATCCTTTTCTGAAACACTATGCTCTTTTAGTCTTCTAGCCTGACCAGGCCTCAGCATACTTGCATAAGGAAGTGAAAGTCTGGCTATTAGAATAAGATCGCAGTATCATAGCTCTTGTTCTTAGGAAATAGCTCCCCAGACTATTTCCAAGCTCTCCAGTGCTTTGAGAATTGCCCAAGATGGAGTCATGCCTAATATATGCCCAGAGGAAGTTTGAGTCTTTGCAGGGTTGTCTTGGTATTGGGCATGTTTGTCTCTGAATTCAGTAGCATGGTGCTCTGCGTGTAACTGGCATCTGGACAGGTGGTTATCTGCTATTTGTAAAAAGAAGATGTGAATGTTTCTGCAGATTATCTTGGGACCATTTAGTATAACTGAGATAATTTGACATGTACTTTGCTGGTTCTTTAAGAGATTCAGGGCTGCCTTATCTGTGTGCATTTTGAGATGACTGTGACAACTGGTGATTTTGTTTGCTCTGTAGAACTTAGAAGGAGACCCTTCCTGCCTTTAGTTGAGATGCTGCTGTCCTATAAAGAAAGCGAAGAAAACTCTTTTTCCCAGTATTTGTCTCTTGTGAGAGTATTTGGCAAAACCCATGTATGTATTATTAATGAGCTTTAGGCTGATACACTGAATCTTGCCATACTCTAAAACTCCCAACACTAGCAAAATTTAGAAATACATGTAAAAGTGCTAGAAATTAGATATTAATTAGGTTTTTATTTTATCACTTTTTCCTATAAAACTGTAGACATAGCTAATGGGACATATTTGGTTACATGGTCTTACATAAATTTCATCAGCCTTACACATATGGTTGTGATACCTGAATAGAACAGTCCCATTTTTTCTTCAGATTTATTGAATAAGAATCATTAATCTTGAATTTTTCAGTTTAGTTAAAGCAAATTATTAAACCTTTAAAATAAGCAGTTCTAACACACTGTGCTGTTTTATCTAAACTGTCAAAACACCCATGTAGTTTAATTTTTGGCCCAGTTTTGCATGGTGTGGCTGTTGGTGACACTGAGTGAGGTTAGCAAGAGATTGCTCAGGACGCTGAAGGGGCAAACAGTAAGCGGAGGGGCTGAGAGTGTACATAGCACCTTCGTTTGACAGAAGTCCCCACTCCTTAATTCTGGCATTGTTGGGTGAATATTGGTTATGTTTTTACTTCTTTCTTTCCTTTTTTCTTCTCTTTTCCTCCTCATAATTGGTATCTGTATATCGAAACTAGGAGGGGAAAGACTAAGCTGCAAGATGTGTAGGTTTTTATGAGGGGATGTGTATGTGTGTGGGGAGGTGGTCAAAGACAAGAGAAGACATACTTCACAACCCAAGGACTGTGTTGAGTGAATATATATCAAATAGTGGTACTGTTTTTTCTTTTAAAGGAGGTGGGGTTTCTGTGCTCAGAGGGTTTTCATGATTGCTTTTGATCTACATGGCCAAAGCTTTGGATGCAGTATGTTCTTCAAGTCCAAGCCTTCCCTTGGACACAGTTAAAGCAAAATGTGCCATGCTTATGCACTGTATTTTTGCCCCCTCCTTCCCATATAACCTTCACCAAATAGCCTCTTGTTGTTTAGTAAAATCATAAAAGAAAGTAGAGCCTTCCCAAAGGAAAATTATTGTTCTTTGAAAGTCTTTTTAAATTCTAAAAGTTATTGGAAATAAATTTTTGGAAGGACTAAACTGTTAGCAATCATAGTATGCTGGGACTTTCACACATGGGTTGATTTTCAACCCATGGGTCGTGACCCCTTTGTCAAATCTTTGTCTCCAAAAATATTACATTATGATTCATAACAGTAGCAGAATTACAGTTATAAAGTAGCAAAGAAAATAATTTTATGGTTGGGGTCAGCATATGAAGACCTGTGTTAAAGGGTCGCAGCATTAGGAAGGTTGAGAACCACTGCTCTGGTCGGTTTTGAAGTTCTCACTGAAGAATCAGCTAGCTGTTAATGATTTTCCCCGTCACTTACTGATTCGAAGGTGTGATGTTAGCTTTACTCTGTAGGCTGTTATTTTGCTTCTTTGCACTTCAAAAAGATCTAAGGTCACTCTCTGATTATGACTCTGCCACTTCCTGTCCTGTTGTCTTTACAAAAGTTTTTTTTTGTTTTTTTCTTTTTTTTTTTTTTTGTGGTTTTAAACTTCTATGGAAAGAGACTGGCCCAAGTGAAAATTCTCTAGAATATGAAGCAAGTGTTTGCTCCATTGTATAATTTATAAGGTAATACTGAGAGCTTCTCTAACAGAATTGAAATGCCTTCTGCTTCCCTTTTGTGGTGAATTGTTTTATTGGATAAATGAAGCAGTCAAACAGAAGCCGAGCCCATGCTGAGGAGCCACCAAGTCTAAGCTGTTCATATTTCTTGAGAGTCTCTTGACCTACAACCAGAACAAATGAATCAGCCTTGTGCATTATTGACACCTCAGTTGCACTGCATGTGTTTTGATGTGGTAGTGTGGAGCAGCCTAGCTGCATTTGCCCTCCTTCTTTTTAGATGCCATCTGTGAGGGACTATTGTGTGCAGGCTTGAACTAGCAAGCTCCTGGGTGTGGTTCCAAGTCTGTGGAGTATTGGACTCACCTCCTTTCCAGTCCTCATTTGCTTAGCTCGTATTACTTTCTTTTTCTGATTGTGGTCATTTTCTGATGCAAGTAACTACAAATCATACAAATTTTTGATAAAGTAGTTGAACTAAGTTGTAAAGTCATCAAGGAAAAAAATACATTTCCAGTTTTTATTTGAGTATCACTACAGTGTCCTATGGGATTTTTGTTTGTTTTTGCACTTCAGTGAGAGAAGCAACAGCCCACAAAGTAAACTTAAAGACAGAGTCTATATCTCTCTTGAGCATATGTTTCTTATAACACTTTTTCCATTTGGATTAGTGTGTGTGTGTGTGTGTGTGTGTGTGTGTGTGTGTGTGTGTGTGTTTTCGAGACAGGGTTTCTCTGTGTAGCTTTGGTGCTGTCCTGTAGACCAGGCTGGCCTCACAGAGATCTGCCTGGCTCTGCCTCCCGAGTGCTGGGATTAAAGGCGTGCACCACCACCACCTGGCCCCATTTGGATTATTTTAAAACCATACCTAACCTTTCCCTAAGACTCCAGATTTGTATGTCCAAGTTTATACCTCCTTTGGGGTGTTAATGGGTATCTCACACGTACTCAGTACCACATATAATTTTTGGTTGTCTTATATAACCGTTCACCTACCTCATCCCTGTTCCCCTCCATTGCTCTCCTCCCCACCCCCACCCCTTAGGTTCTGACAGTGCCCCTGTGGTCAGTCAGGGATTGCTTTCCCTTTCCTTACCCATATCACCCTTTCGATCTGCCAGTGGGAATCTGCAGAATGACTCCCCAGTCTTCTCACACCTGTTTTCCTACCAGCTTTCTAGCCTTAGGCTCCCTGCAGGCTCTTTTCTGTACAGAGACAGAGGGATGCTTTTAAATCAGAAGTCAGGTCTCTCTCGCTCCAAACCCTAAGGCAACTTCTCATCACATTTGAAACAAAATGCAAAGTCCTTGGTCTGCAG
This sequence comes from Peromyscus attwateri, assembly GCA_902168425.1. Classification (NCBI taxonomy): domain Eukaryota; kingdom Metazoa; phylum Chordata; class Mammalia; order Rodentia; family Cricetidae; genus Peromyscus; species Peromyscus attwateri. Next base: position 32,385 of record CABHPP010123319.1, on the reverse strand, counting down.
GGCCCTGCCCAGGCTGGTGTCTGGCTAGCTCTCTGTCTTATCTCCTGTCCCTTTCCTCTCACTGATTGGTCAATTCTATTCCTTAAATATACCCAGTTCATCTCCGCCTCAGGGCCTTTGTCTTAGCTGATCTTTGTCTTGAAATGACCTTTCCTATATTTTAACATGGCTCACTTTTTCTTTGCTTAAAATGTCAACTCTGTAGTGAGGCTTCACTAAAACATCTTGTCTATATTATGTTGCTCCCTACCATGCTTAGCTTCATTCTAGTAGCTTTTATGATCTTATTTCTAACAAAGATCATTGCCTGAAGTTCTTATTTAGTTATCTCCCCTATTGTGGTTCACCATCCTGGGAGAGCAGGAACTTCTCTGTATTTTTCCACTGAGATCTCCCTGTGTTTGAATGTATGTGTGTATAGTAGGCACTGAACTATGTGTTTATGTGTGTATTTAAATATGGTAGGCTCTGAAGTATGTGTTTATGACTTAGTTGGGGAACAAGCCAATTTTGGCCCATGAGTATAAACTGCTGAGTCAGTAAAGAATAGTCTAGAATATATATATTTAGTTTTTCAAAACTGGGTTTCTCTGTGTAGTCCTGGCTGACATGGAACTCGCTTTGTAGACCAGGTTGGCCTCAAACTCACAAAGAGCTGCTTGCCCCTGCTTCCCCCAAGTGCTAGGATTAAACGTGTGTGGCACCATACCCGGTTTAGATTATATTTTAATGATTTTAGTCCTGTGAAATCTTCATGACAATTGGGTGGTTCACAGACAAGGATAGGTGGCACCTTACCTGGTTTAGTTGATATTTTAGTGATTTTAGTCCTGCCAAATCTTCATGACAATTAGGTGGTCCAAGAGACAAGATAATCTGTGGAGATTTCTCTACCAGGGACTGTGTGCAGTGCAGGGAACTGTGGGAGAGTCTGCCCTAATTTGGCAGACCTATCTCTTTGGATTATTCTATTAATTCACAGCAAAGAAAAAAATATCAGTTCTGGCCAGTTCGTATTTTTTCTTACAGATCTGCACATATAAAGTAGGCTTTAGTTATTGGTTGTGTATGTCATTTAATTGCAACAGGACAGTGTGTGCTCCTTGCAGATAAATATGAAGCTATAGTAAGCAATCATTATTATGAGGAGAGCCTTCACTAAACAAGCAGTAGCCATGCATCTACTCTCTCTCAAGAAAGAAAGCATTATATTACAGAATTAGTGTGGCAAACAGGAGTTCATTTCACTGTGAAGTTTCTGAATATATAATGATTTTCTAAGAATTGATGGCTATGTACATAATGAAAACTTAACAATTTATTTTGTAGCTGTAAATCTTTGTGAATTGAGTTTAATAAATTGGGTGTATACTGATGATTAACACATAAAAGAAGAGAAAACATACCCTGTTCTTTCTCTTGTTATAATTTGCTAATAAATGTCAGTAATTTAGAGCCCTGAGACTTACCTAAATTTAAACAATAATGACTTTTATCTCATTTATGTCTGAGATCACTCTAGAATTCCTACATTCTTTTTTGTGGTACTCCTTCATATTATTTTCTGTCATTTAATAATGTTTCCATTATACTTTTTAAGAAATGTAGCAGCCCTCAAAGTTAACTTTTCCCTGTAGCATTCTTCATGGATTTCTTCTTCACCTTGTGTGCTCTGTATGATAGGACTTTTACCTTAAGAGTTTTGGGCACCTCCCAAGTTTACTGGCAAATTCCCAGATCTGGATTGTTTTGTAGTCTCTCACATTAAAAGTTTTGGTTACATGTGGCCATCACCATTACTCATTTGATCAATTCCCCTGATGAGAACTAGCCAGGAATCCAGAGATGGTGTATTTGTGGCTGACCAATTTAGGTCTGACAGAATTAAAGTACTGTGTTTGTTATCTGAACCTAACTTTCTTCTTAATTGGGATATTTTTGTTCTGGATAAAATCTTGTTTTTAAATCAGAGTGGTTTTAAAATTCTCGGGCAGAATGAGAGACTAAAGTGAATCTTTTTGCTAGGTTTCGCATCAGTTGGTTGTCATTGGCATTTTGAAGACTTTCAGATATCAACGCAAAGGGAGAGTGATGGCCTAGTGGTCTGTCCCTTGCCTGGCCTCTCTATGGGAGGCCGCCATAAGGACTAAGGCCTGGGCTCTCAGCCTGACTTCTTCTGGCCTAAGGCAGAGTCCCAGCAGGGTCTCCAAGCAGGGATGGGTAAGGGCTGGCTAATTATTCTCCTGGCTCCCTCCTTGTGGGGTTGCCTTGGGCTGCTGGTGCCCTCGACCTAAGGTCATGGTTCTTCTCCACTAGACTTTCTCCTTTGGGTTCCTGTAATCAATCCTTCCTCTCATCTCTTCTCCCAGGAGTGGCAACAGTCATGCTGTCATCAGTGCCAAATTAGGGCAGAATCTCCCACAGTTCCCGGCACTGCACACAGTCCCTTGCAGAGAAATTGCCACAGATTATCTTAATGTGCTGTCAGCTTTTTGTTGCTTCTGCCTGATACAACTATTGTCTCTTGAATTTTTGATGCTGTCCATGATCTTTTCCCTAAGTACCTCTTACATACATATTACCTTGATAGGGTCTGTGTGGTACACACAAAATTAAGAAAGCCCTGTTGCCTTCTAGGGTTCTACTCTGTGAGATGTACAAAATCTTCTGCCTTGTTAAGTATTCATACAGTATTTATTTATTGAGTAGCTGCTGTAGCCAATGCCTAGTAAGTACAGGGTAAGCCATTGTATACCCTTGTTTGAATTGTCTGTTTATAGGACAGTCTGAGTTCTTGTGTGATTGTCAATCACAGTACTGGGCCCAACAGAGATGAAGCTTTTTCACCTCAGCCTCACATATTTGTGGAATTAAACAAGAAAAAAATATATCATTGCCACCATCATCAGTAGCCCATGTTGAGCTGATTTTAGCCCATACTGGGGGCTTGGGCCTTGCCTTCATTCTCTTTAAAATCTTAGAACCTCATAGCACATTGCTAGATGGGCAAGGCCTTTCACCCATGTCTCAGTTGAGGTGGTTGGATCATATTACTAATTACGAATCTTTTGAACACCCAGTTCCCAAACCTCTACCACTGCTCTTAGTGTCCCTGAACTGAGGAAACACACACCAACCTGATTTCTGTGTCTCTACAGCCCATGATGCTCCATTATTTCTCAGTCATTGCCAACACTGACAGCTTGGTAAGAAAGCGGAAAACCACCAGCTCATGCATTGTGCCTGCCGTCTGGTCCAGCCTACTCAATTCTCCCTCAGTCCTCATGCCTACTTCTGCTATACAGTGACCTCTATAGTTCTCAAGCATAACCATTTCCTGAGCTCACAACAGGATGTCTTTTGTGCCTTGATCTCATTGGATGGAAATCTTGTAGCGTGTCAAGAAAACCCTCTAGGCAGATGGCAGATTTCAGTTGAGCACAAATCTTCTCTTTATTTTAACATCAAGGGGGAAAAAAAGCCAACCAGTCAAACAAACAAAAGACATATCCAGTGAGTATACTTTAGAAGAAATATCCTAAATAATTTGGGCAGTTGTCTTTTAACAGTTTTTTTTTGTTTGTTTGTTTGTTTGTTTTTTTAGGACATCTTGGGCTCTTGATCTCATTTTTGGAGAGGCTGCTTTGTGTAATTGAATTGTACCCACTAGACACAGGCCGTAGGAGGATTTGTTTGTTTCATTTTTTTTCACTGTTCTTGATGCCAAGACAGTCCAGTGGGCCAAAAAAGGTGTGTCATTCTTTATGCTGTGTTGAGGGAGAGATGTGCACGAAGGACCCTGTCCAGTTAAATTAGCCATCTCTAGCATCCTTTCGTGATGCTGGTATGGGCAGCTCTGAACTGTCTGTTCTGCATGGAAGACACTGTCACTCTGTATTGCAGTAAAAACTCTCTGTTACATTTGCAGAGATGGAGAGGGGACACTGCACATCACAATTATTGTCGGTTATTCTATAAGCCCTGGGGACAGAGGAAGAAAATTCATTGTATCATATCTAATGACTCAGACCTGGCTTCTTTTATTTACTTGATCCTCTGCACCTTGCCACAGATTGTGGCAATGTCTGGAGACATTTTTGGTTGTTACACTGAGGAATACCACTGGTATGTAGTGGGAGGAAGACAGGGGTACACCTAAATGTTCTTTAATACCCAGGATAATGTCTCACTGCAAAGACTTACTCAGCCCTAAAATGCCAATAGTTCTAAATTTGATTAACCCAAATCTGTGCCTTAATCTGTTCAATAGAACTTTCTGTGTTCTAGCCTGGTCTACATACTGAGTTCCAGGACAGCCAAGGCTGTGTAGAGAGACCCTGTCTCATAACAAAACAAAACAAAACAAAACAAAAAAAACCCAAAAGAAAAAATAACTTTCTGAGTTGATGGAAATGTCTACATGTTGACATGATTATATATGGCTTCAAGTGCTTGACATGAGGCTGAACTGAATTTTTAATTTAAGTTCTAAATGAACAGACATGGTAGTTTTAGGAAGTCTTCAGACAATGCAAATCCAGACTCTGGCTCCCCTGCCTGAATACCTTGGATTATAAATAATGGGTAGAAAAGATTGGCACCCGAGAGAAGGGGGATTGGTGAGGAAATTTCAAGGAAGCTGTAAGGGGTGTGTGTTTTCAAAAAGCCTAGAGATTGAAAGCAGTGTGGCTTTTAAAACTGACTATTTTTTTAGAGTTAGTAATCCAAACAGTGCAGACTACATTAACACTATCTCTGTTTTATGATGTCTGGGTCTCAGCCTGGAAGACAAATTATGACCTAGAACTACCTAGAATACTCCTGCTGAGTCAGATGGAATTGCTGATGTGAGTAACCACTAATGACCTCAACATGTGGCTTGGGCTTTCTCACAGTATGGAGGCTTAAGGAGATTTTAAGTTCTTAAAGGAACAAGGCTTGCAGAGTGATGTACGCAGTGCCAAAGTTCAACAGATGCCCTCAGTTATCCAGCCTTAAAGTCATGTAGCATGTCTTCAGCCATAGTCTGTTAGTTACGCAGCTACAATTTTGCCTAAAATAAAGGTGATAATAGGTAGACTTTACCTCTCACTACACCAGAAAAATACCAAGGAATCTGCAGATATATTTTAAAAGCATTATCGATTTATGTGAGCTTTTAAAAATTATATGTATTTATAATATGTAGCATGTTAAGTTGAAATATGTGTTTATTATAAGGTAGCTAATTTGAGTTAACTAATCTATTGCCTCACATATTTAGCATTTTTGAACTGAGAACACTACCTATTGTTTTTGTAACTTTCAAGACTACCTTACTATTAACTATAGTCATTATACAGCAGATTTCTTCACCTCACTACTTCTATCTCCTTCAAATCCCAGTCTGGTCAGACGCCCGGCACAGCATAGGGTGTACCTCATTCCTTCATTTAACTTTTCTCCTGTTGTCACTTAGCCGTCTTCGCTAACCCATTATGTTCTTTACAAATAAGACTTATTTTAAGTCCAATAAATGGCATGTAGTATTGGTGTTAAAACTCTATGAGATGATTTCTCAGTATCTGTGCTGTGCTTGCCTAGCAAGAGAGACTCTTGACTTCTTTATCTCTCTAACATCCTTACAGAACATGCCTATGGTATATCCCAGCTTTCTTGTGGACTAGAGTCTGTCTTCTACCTATCCCGAGGTCAGTTTTCTCTGTTGGAAGCAGCCCTGTACCTCACAGGGACAGAGCGAATAACCAGTAGCCCCCACAATAGTCTATAAAAGGACATCTAAGAGTATTGTAAAGTGCTAACCTGCCAGCAGGTGGCATTAGGAGTCGTAGGGGCATGAAAAGTTAGTGTTATAAATCATTGAGCTTCTGTAGGCTAAAAGTGGACAGAAGAGACACACATGTGGTGAGCTAATGATGAACTGGGAAGACCAGTGTTCTTGGTCAGTCACAGAGCAATCAAGAAGTCAAAAGTTAAAAATCACTTTATTAGTCCACTCCAAGTAATAAGAACAACTGTAGCATCATTAACTTGGGGAGAAACAACTGGCTGAATAAGTTTTGCTTCAGAAGTCAGTGGGTTATGTCTAGGGCACACTGACAAGACAGTCTGTGGAAATGTTATAGGAGCATTTAAAGAATGCACCTAGAGCCCCCAGAGTGTGGGTGAAGCCACAGAAACAAACAAAAGAAGCATTTAAGGACTTGGAGCTGTGTGAGACTGCCAAAGGAGAGGACATTAAAAGATCCCTAAATTTAAGAACATTGACTCAATAACCTCTGGCATTAACTGATTGGTTATACCTGCTCCAGAGACTTGTTAATTGTAGATTTAGGGTGAAGTACTTGTTCTGGGACTAGTTAATGTTAATAACCACCCCAGATGATTCTTATCTACTTTGAGAAGAGGCATATTTTAGCAGAGAAAAGTCTCAGAGACTCAAGGAAGGTGATTGATACTCTGTCAGGTTAGAGGAAATGGGAGGACTGAAGAATAAGGGTTAGATGTGCAGAAAGTGGTTCTGCATGCCATAGCAGCCAGGTCAAGGATAGGCAGACTTAGCGGGGATCTAAGATGGGGTATGAACCTGTGAGCAGAGTAACAAGAATGTAGTAATCAACACTTAAAGGTGTACAGTAGATTTGGGGCCTTAGGAACTATTTACACTCCTAAAAATAATGGAAGACCTGAAAGAATTTTAAAGTGAGTTGTATCTAGTGCTGTGCTGTTAATTATTCAAAAGAGAAGCTTCAGGGCTGGAGAGATGACTCAGCAGTTAAGAGCAGTGGCCCAGGGTTCAGTTCCCACTACCCACCTGGTGGTACACAACCATCTGTAACTCTAGTTCAAGGGGATCCAATGCCCCCTTCTGGCTTCCATGGGCACTGCATACACATGGTGCACAGATGTACATGCAGGCAAAACACCTATGCACCTAAATAAAAATAAAGGGTTGCTTTTTTTGTGTTTTGTTTTGTTTTGTTTTGTTCTGTTTTGGTTTAAGTCGGGCCATGGTGGTACATGCCTTTAATCTCACCACTCAGGAGGCAGAGGCAGGTGGATCTCTGAGTTTGAGGTCAGCCTGGTCTACACAGTGAGTTCCAGGACAGCCAGAGCTACACAGAGAAACCCTGTCAAACAAACAAAAACACCAACTTTTTTTTAAAAGGCCCCATTTGTGGTACTTCCTGATTTTCATGGTATAAACCTCCCACCATAGACTATTTTGAAGTGTGAATAGCTTTCTTGCACACTGGAACAAGCTATCTCTGACACACCACTGGATAACTACCAGTATTTACCATATATTATTGAAAATTAAAATTTAGAATATTTATTTAATTTAAAATGGCAATAATTCTTCATATGTTGACAAAAATAACACATTTTTATGAAAAACTTCTATTTTTTGTAAGTCCCTTTAAATATGTGGCTCAACAGAAAACAACTGTATTCTCACAGTTGCTTCTGCACTCAATAGTTACAACATTCTGTGTTACTTAGGCCCTGAAAAACACCGTTATTTATACCTATGAGAGAATGACCACAAAAGATAAATTCCATCTCATCGTTATTATGGAAACACTTGGCACTTGACACCTGCATGGACCTCAGAACCCCTCTATGGATCTGAATGCCATGTTGTGTAAATTGCTGTTACACAGAACAGTGGGCCACATTTTATCAGTCTCATATTCTGTTTGTAAGAATTTGAGTCACCATCTCACTTATTGTTTTGATATTATACATACTGCAAAAACGTGAAAAATAAAAAATTTCAGGGTTGAAATAAAGATGAATAGGAGATAACATTATTCTTTTTGTGTCCCAAATGTTGCTTTGCATACCCCACAGCTCCTGAGAGACCTACCACTGTCGAGGATGAAGCTGAGCAGAAAACCCTGGGGTTCAGTGTCAGACTTCAGAAAGCAATATCCATAAACTGAAATAGAAGTCCTGTAGTTAGGAGGGAGGGAGAAAGGGAGGGAGGGAGGGAGGATGAGGGAACTGAGATGATCCACTGGATTCCTGGTGAGGGATGGGAGGACAGAAAGGCAGAAGAAAGAATATTTGAATCAAACCATGTTAAAAGAAGCCCATTATCTGGAAAGACTGTAAGAGCAGAGGACCAGGCTATCTGATGGAAGACTTCTAGACATGACAGGAAAGCTGTACCCATGAAATCTCAGCAATATGGCTGCTTAAACAAGACCTAAACAGTGACAACACCAGGTGACATACCATTGTGCATGAAGGATCACATGGAGCTCCAGGCTTAGGTGAAAAGCTGCTCTTCCTCGGACCCTATATAATTATCCAATCTTAAGAGGTCAGCCTAAAAAATATACATGCAAGCAACACTAAACACTCAACTGAATTTATATATTAATTCACACACACACACACACACACACACACACACACACACACACACACACA
>CABHPP010123319.1:0-23936 GCA_902168425.1 Peromyscus attwateri | reverse complement strand
ACACACACACACACACACACACACACACACACACACACACACACACATAACAATAATAAAGAATAGGAAGCCATGAGTTTGGAAGGGTGCAGGGAGGAGAAGTTGGGAGGGGGAAGTGATAGAATTCTGTTTTAATTGAGTAATAAGCTGGGAGGCAGAAGACTTCAAAGTCTATATAGCAAGTTTCAGGACAGCCAAGGCTACAATAAATAAATAAATAAATAAATAAATAAATAAATAAATAAACAAGCCCATTGTTAGAGAAGACACTATTTATCTTTGACTTCTCTTCCAAGAGCAAAATAAGCAAAGCAATAAAATCTTTGGCAGATGCTTTGGAGAGTGTTTTTATAACAGTCAGGCATTATAAATAGTTAATAGTTGCATGGGGGCTTATTACCCTAGGTAGGTCAGAGCAAACCATTCTTCTGATGGCTTTGAATTGGCATGGCCAGGTAGGACTGACTTCTCCTTTTGCAGATATGTATACTTCTTTACAAATAAACATATTTACATAAGGGAGCTATCAGAGATAATCCTTAGAAAATGAGAAACTGTGGACAGGATGACACCCATCCTCCTGCCTGATCAATGTATTTTCCCTCTTTTTGGCACACATACTTCTCAACATGGGACCTTTGTTTTCTGAAGGTACTGTAATGTGCTTGCTTCTAGCTAGTCTCCAACAAGGGCTTAATTAGCACAGGTTAGGTATCAAGCCTTTGGGGGTATATGCATTTTTGTCCATCATTCTCAGTGGCAGGGAAAATTTCAAAAGCCTCAAATCTACTTCTAAAAAACAAAACATCTCTAGCAATAGAATTTTAATGATAGAAAAACAAAAATAGGAGCCAAATCAAAACAAAAGAGTCACAGTGTGCCCCACCAATTCTGAAAACCCACTTTAGGGACTTTAACATATGTCATATATTATGAAGAAGACAAATAAAATGTTCTATTCAGGACTTACTACCAAAAACTGTTATGAACTAATAACTCAGTCATCTCATTTAATCCTGCATTTTGCAGAGGATGAGGCTCTAAGGAGTGAGAAAACTTATGCAAATCTGCCCTGAGAGTAAGAGAGAGGAGTGCCAATTCATAGTTTTCCCGTTTCTGACACCGCAGTAGCGAATTCCCAAGCCCGTGATAATCCAAGACAACTGAGCATTCCAGACCTTCGGGTGTTAGCTGATTGTTTCTGATTCAGTTGTATAACAGACTAATAATGCCAACAAAAAGCGAGAAAGTATCTGTGCTATGTGTGCTGTTTGTCCTTTTTGTTTTCTCAGTGAAACGCCAAAAACCTCCCAAACGTGGATTCCGAAGATATACTTAGAATCCTCTCAAACACTGGGTCCAGTTCATGTTCTTTTTGCAAACCAAAGCACATGCTTATCTCTCCATCTTCATGTGGAATAAAATACCAGTGGGTTATTTAATTTTCTTTCCTCATGGAGCTCTAAATATTAATTTTGATTTTCCCCCAGGACTGAACACAGGGCCTTGCACACACAAAGCATTCACTCTACCACTAAATTATACCTCCAGTTGATTGTATTTTTAAAATAAAATAACCATTTACTAATCCCTTGCTTATCCTGGTATTAAAAAGTAGGTGATTCTTCACCTCGAAAACTGGCTAAAGCAGAAACAATGTCTGCAGGAAAGGTTCTAGGGCCACAGGAGTGATGTCCTTCCTGTATGCTGGCTAGCCCTGTGTCTACTGTTGTGATTTTTCTATTGCCAAGGTGATCTGGTTGCTGTGGCTCAAACTCTGAAGTTGTTGTGGTGAAGATGTATGTGACCTTTGCCACAGTCTCTTTGTAATGCTTACTCTTTATTTATTTATACTTACCTCATTCTCATTCTCAGACTCACAGGTGAAAGTCTAAGAAAATTGGAAAGGTCTCTTGGCTTTATAAAAGATTAGAAACAAAAACTTTAAAACAATGAGTATATTCCCTCCCCAAAAAACCCCAAAACTGCTCTTCCATCTACATTAGCAGCTGGATGCATGTCTTCTTGGTACAGAGCAGACCTTGATAAATATCTCTTAACTAGGAAATGATGGTCTTTTGATTGATGTCAGTAGGAATGCCAGAGCAACATTGTCGCTCAGGGCTTTCGGACTTCCTAGTTCCAGTTCACGCCTGTTTGCTGCTCATTGTACTTCATTGCTTCCGTTGGTCCCAACTCCTGGGCTCCCGAGATCTTTCAGCCATCTTCTCCTCCTGAGCAGCTGGGGCCTGTGCCTAGTTTATGGTTTCTATTTTGTGATCATTTTAGATCAACATTTGGCAAATGTTTTCTCTAATGGGCCAAATAGAGAGCTCTTGAGAACTATAGGTCAGCCCTATAAGAATCTGTTACAGTTGCTCAACCCTGCAGCTGTAGCATGAAACAACTGTAAGCAACATGGAAACTTACAGCACATTCACAATGTTACTTGCAAAAGAAGGCTGTGGGCTGTGTTTGTCAGGGGAGCTATGGCTTAACCCTCCTGGACTTTTGTGTGCGTGTACATGTTCATGTGTATGTGTATGGATGTACATATATGTGGAAGCCAGAAGTTGATGTTAGGTGTCTTTTAATTTTTAATTCTTATTTATTTTATGCAATAAGTATATCCTTTGTTATTATTAATACTGAAGTATGAGGGATCAAACCCAGGACTTTGCACATGCTAGGCCAGCACTCTACCAATGAGCTACATTCCTGGTTCTTGGGAGTCTTTCTTTTTTATTTTATTTTATTTTATTTTATTTTATTTTACAATACCATTCAGTTCTACATATCAGCCACGGGTTCCCTTGTTCTCCCCGCTCCCGCCCTTGGGAGTCTTTCTTAATCCCTTCTCCACCTTGATTTTTGAGGCTGGGTTTCCTCACTGAACCTAGAGCTCATTGCTTTAGTTAGAATAGCTAGCCAGCAAGCCCCCAGGATCCTTTTGTCTGCGTCTCCCTACCTCTGGGGTTACAGGCACACACTGCTTTTTACATGGTTCTGGGGATCCAAACCCAGGTCCTCGTGCATGTTCATCAAGCACTTCACTAACTGCACCAGCTCCCTGACCCTCCCCTCTGATTTTAACAGTTGAAATTAAATGGACTTCATAGCAAAAGATACTTTGAAAGTCAGCTTCATTTCCTAAAACAAAATGACTACATATACAAGTCTTTTTTTTTTTTTTTTTTGGTTTTTCGAGACAGGGTTTCTCTGTGTAGCTTTGCGCCTTTCCTGGAACTCACTTGGTAGCCCAGGCTGGCCTCGAACTCACAGAGATCCGCCTGGCTCTGCCTCCCAAGTGCTGGGATTAAAGGCGTGCGCCACCACCGCCCGGCTATATACAAGTCTTTTTATCTAAAAGCTTTGACCTTCGTCACTATGAACGTAGGGCAGTAAATGTGTTGTATAGGAAGAAGGGAGAGAGGAAAGCACAGTGTGAGCTCCTTTGGTCTCCTCTTGGTGTAGCTGTTATTTTTCTTGGAGTTTGTTACAAGAAGTCATTGGCAATAGAGGCAATGTGTAATTGTGTACAAATATTTAACACATGTTTAAAAATATTAGCAACCAGGCTTGAGACACAGCTTGGTGATTAAGAGCAGGCACTGCCCTTCCAAGAGGAATCAGGTTCAATTCCCATCACCCATATCAGGCAGCTGAGTGGTCTGTAACTATAGCTCTAGAGGATACAACACCTCTGGACTCCACAGGCAACCACATACACATGGGATGTGCACACACACACACCATCAAAAATAAATCTTTTTTTTTCTTTTTTTCTTTTCTTTTTTTTTTTTTTTTTTTTTTTTTTTTTTTTCACAAAGAAGCCAAGAGTTGAGGAGAGGGAGAGAGGCAAGCCAATGACATCTCCATAGTGAAGTATACATTTGTCACCAGACTTTTCCCACCTTCAGCATTTTTGGAGCCCAAGGCTAGAGGACAAAGGCAAACCCTTACAAAAGTGTGACTGGATATTTCAAAGTTATGACCAGTGAACAGACTGTCACCCTCCTACTTTGATAAGTACACCTTCTTCATGATTCTTACATCCTCTGGGATACCATGCTGGAATGTGACGGTTTGGGGAGAGACAGCTCCTTATTTCTCCCAGTCTTATTTCAATTCAGCACCAAGAAAAGTCTTACACATACTGGTGGAGACACCCACCCCTCAATATCCAAGCCCATCAATACTCTTGAGCCCCTGTGTCCCCTTGGGCCTGGGGTACTGTGTGTTTTGGCCTCAGGGAATAGTCTGGGGCTAGGGTCTAAGCAAGGCATTTTGGTCACGGTCTCTTAGGATAACAGGTATCTTGAGAATAGTCTAGAAGGGCACGGCCTATGTGGCTGGACCCAGGGCATAGCATTAGATTGGCTAAGGGATAGTAATACCCGTTACAAGGGCTAGTAAATGGTTTGGTAATATAAAGTGCCTTGTTTTATTTTAGTTTTTTCTTTTAATTATTTCTTCTTCTCCTCCTTCCCTCTCCCCCCCCTCTGTGTGTGTGTGTGTGTGTGTGTGTGTGTGTGTGAGAGAGAGAGAGAGAGAGAGAGAGAGAGAGAGAGAGAGAGAGAGGTGAGAACAAGCACATACATGCCATGGTATGTATATAGAGGTTAGAGGACAACTTGCAGGAGTCAGAATTTTACTTCCATCAAGCGATCAAGGATGAAACTTGGGTCTTTTGAGTCATCTGGACTGCCTGAAACTCTTTACAATATGATTTTATAAATGAACTTTAGAAGTATGAACCTGGACACAGTGGCACATGCTTATAATCCTAGTACCTGGGAGGCCGCAGAAAGGGGATTTCAAGTTCAAGGGCAGCATGGAACCCATGGGAAGGCCCTGACCCACCCTGAAAAAGATGTAATTTTAAAGACTGACCACTGTGAAGGAAAATAGATACAGAAAGAACTGGAAGAAAAAAAAACAGGACCAGAAAGACACATGACAATATGTTGACCATCACAGCTTTCTCTTAGTTTTGGGATTAAACATTGGTTTTTGTTTGTTTCTTTACATTTGGTTATTTATTTTGTGTGTAAAGGGGACTGTGTGTACCACAGTATCATGTGGAAGTCAAAAGACATCTTGAGGAAGTTGCTTCTCTCCTCAGGTACTAGCGTGTTTTGTTATATTTAAAGATTCTTTAACTTTTCCTTTATTCATCAAATTTCTTATGGTAAGTATGCATTTGTTAATAATTAAATGGAAACAACATAAGCAATGTCTTAGGGTTTCCATTGCTGTGAAAGACACCACAACCATGGCAACTCTTATAAAGGAAAACATTTAATTGGGGTGGCTTACAGTTCAGAGATTTAGTCCATTATCATCATGGCAGGAAGCAAGGCAGCATACAGGCAGACATGGTGCTGGAGCTGGGAGTTCTTACATCTTGCCTCAAGGCAACGGAAGTGGTCTGAGACCCTGGTCATGGCTTGAGCATAAGAAACCTCAAAGCCCGCCCCCACAGTGACACACTTCCTACAACAAGGCCACACCCACTCCAACAAGGCCACACCTCCTAACCGTGCCGCTCCTCTGGGGGTCATTTTCTTTCAGACCACTACAAGCACCATCTAGTATCTTGGCTAAGTGTTCATAGATGCTACATAGTATGCACCACAGTAGTTCAAGGTGCTTGGGGACTGTTACTTTTCACTCTTCCTTTTATTCTCTTTAAAACTGAGTGTATATTGGAAGATTCACAGTGAAGATGTTTTGAGATGTACAGAGGAAGGAAGGCAGTGTGGGACAGTGGGTGGAGGTGGCATATCTCTATTTAGATCTTGTCCTGACTGCTCACTAGCTGTGTGTAACTGAGAAATCTCCCAGTTTCTCCTTCTCCCTCTTCCTCTCCCCCTCTCCCTCCCTCCCTCTCTCCCTTCTTCCCTCCCTCTCCCTCTCTCTCCCTCTCTCCTTCCCCCTCTCCCCTCCTCTCAAAATGGGAATGAGTAATACCAATGTTTATGGAAAGCCATTGTGCTTACATGTAAAGATGACTCGGCACACAGTTCACTAGTGTTATTTCTGATCCCTTCTAGCTCATCCCCCAGTCTATGCCTTGATTGAGAACAGAAACAAACCTCTCTCAGGAGCTCTACAATTAATGAGAACAATACACACACAACATATGATGATGAACTTGAGATCAGTGCTCAAAGAAACTCAAGTTCAAGGAGTATGACTAAGTATCAGGGGCCATTAGTAAATCATGCCTTCCCGTCTTTTGAAAATGTCACCCATGTAGCCAATGTGTTCTGCATGTGGTGTTTAAAATAATGCAGATTATAGATTCACACCCAGCATTTGCCTGGGCCTATGACTGAAATTCCATTCATCTTGAATGCATTTGTTAACTGTATTAGAAGGATCTGCACAATGGACATAACCCTTCAGAACTCATTCAGAGGCTCAGCGAAGGGTGTAGGTGTTATTTTACTGTAGAATGAGTTGCTCACTGTAGTGAGCAGCTGCTTAATTCAGTAAGCCAGAGAAGCAAGTGTCTCTGACAAGTGAAGAGCTAATCTGCCACCTTTAGCTTTTGCATTAGTTAAGACATCAGTAAAACTAGGGCACAAGCAGCTTCCCTTTGTTCAGTCTTGTCTAAGTACTAGTAGAGAAAGATCTGGCTCAAATTATAGGAACCGGAGAGAGTGCAGTATCACATTAGAATACCTGGAAGATGACAGCTGAAATTTCTCTCCTAGATCTTTTTGTCTCTGCCAAATGGCAGTGACTCATTTGAAGGTGGCTGGAGACAGATGTAGGATTAATAGGCAGAACACAGGCACATACTCTCCTCTGTGCACATGCTTTTGTGCTTTTGGTACTTTCTGAGCTTGCTTTCTCTCATGTTACCTGGCAGAAAAAACACTTCCTTGATACCAGGCTATTGTAAACAATGTAGGCAACATTTTCAGAAGTTGTTTTGTGGAGCTGAAAAAATAATTGTCTCCATATTCAAAGTTGAACTGCCACTACTGTTACCATCACTTATTACTATGACTTACAAAGTGATCTTACCATCATTTCTCAGAAATTATATGTAAAGATTATTGAGATAGGCTCTGCCTTCCCCTGGGTGTACGTGGTATATATGGATATATACACGTGTGTGTGGATTTGCCTTCCTATATGAGTGCATGTGGGTGCTGGAGGCTGACATAAAGATATCTTTCCTCAAGTGTGCTCTACCTAATTTTTTGAGACAGAATCTCTCATGAAGCCAGGAAAGGGCAGCAGCAGAAATAAGTCCAGCTAAGTGCAGCTTGGCAAACTAGGCTTAGGGTTACTCACAGGAGCATGGGAGTCTCAGGCAGTCATAACATTGAAATGCCCACACCAGTGTGAGTGACAAGCCAAGAAAGCTGTATCTTTGGGGTTTCCAGTGCAGCAGGCAGCAGGCAGCTGTACCATGGAGCAGTCTCCTCAGCAGTTGTTTGTGGCTTGTAACTCAGGAAGGGTCCTCACAAGCGTTATAAGGGCTGCTGTTGTTTCTTGTCAGATTGGAGTGCCTTCCTCATCCCTCCAGGAGGAAATGCTTTGATAACACAGGAAACAGCTACCCAACAACCCCCACACTTCCTCTGGCTCTTTCATTCCTTCCTTCCCCTCTTTCTTGCTGTTCCCTGAGCCTTGGGGGCTCATATGTAGATGTACGACTATTTTCTTCCATTTACTGATGAGCATTGAAACTATGCCACAACAACAGCAACAGTGTCTTATTTCCACGGTTCAACCAGTGAGTATTTATAGTAACTGCCACCCACTGCAAAAAGAGCATCCTTGCATGACCATGGATGACAGTGGTGACAATCCATAATTAAATATTAAAATATTTTAAAGACAATTTGACAGGTACACTCCATCCATACTAACAAAGCAACAGTAACAGTCTCCCCATTGCATCCTCTAGTCTCCTCAGGCACAGGCTTCTGCCCTAGTTTATGGTACCAAATGTGGGTTCCCTCCTCTGGAAGGCTTCACCCAGTGGGAGCGTGGCTGGCTGCACCCAGACCAGTTGTCACTGTTGTGCCAATGGGTATATCTTGCCTAACGTGTTGACAGTGTAACATGAGAGATCCGTAAACATGCAGGACCATCGATGACAAATCTTCCCCGACAAGCTGCACACTGCCTTCCAGTGATATAAAAGCAGCCGGCGGGAAGGGAACTTCTACTTTAGCTGCAGCTTGATTTTTCCATGTCCTGCAATCAAGGCAGTCAATATCCTCAGTAACAGGGTCTCACCACCTAGTTCTTGTTTGCAACCAACAGCAATAGTAATAATTGCTCTTCTTGTTTCAAACACCTCATGGACTTTCCTGGCCAGCCATGAGCAGGAAGTTAATCCATCCTTGGCACTGAGATTTTCTTTCAATAACCTGTCTTCTAACTGTGCCTTTTCCCAACCAAGTCTTTAATGCTGTTGCTATCCTCCCCCCATTCTTCTATACACTTTTCCAAGACTTTAAGAAACTTTTGAAGGTTAACATTATATACTGAAACCTTTTTACAGAGGGTAGACAGGATCTCTGAGAGTCCATTGCCATCCATTACAAGCAAGTGCCTTTGGTCTTAGAAACTCAGCAGCTGAAGGTATACTAAAAGGAAAAATTAGCCAGGTCCAATACAGCATGAAGAAAATCCCATTGTGTGTGTTAGTGAGTATTGGGTGCTGTGATGAATAGGAGGGACTACATTATTTAGCTTAATCATCTCCGTGAACCATACAGCTTATTTATCTTAGGACACTACCATGGCCGCCACACATCTCCCTGCCCCTGGGAAGCTTAGAGAAAGGAACCTCTGTTCCCAGAATCCATCACACTCTGGGGAGCACTTGTCCACCCTAGGATAAGCTTCATCTTTGTCACCTATACTTCTGTCTCCTAATCTTTTTTTTCCAACTCTCTGGAGAACTGTTTTAGATGATTTCTCCTCCTCCTCTTCTTCTTTTGGTTTTTGAAACAGTTTCTCTGTGTTCTGGAACTCACTTTGTAGACCAGACTGGCCTCCAACTCACAGAGATCCACCTGCCTCTGCCTCCCAAGTGCTGGAATTAAAGGTGTGCATCACCACTGCTCACCACTGCCCAGCCCATTTTAGACCTCCTAAGTGTTTTTAGACAGTTATATGCATTGAATTTGGTTTCCTGTCAACTTTTTCCATAAGGACTGTGGCTAAACATAACACATTTGCCTTCAAGTGACCCAGACAGAACATATCCCCTCTCTCCCCACCCCCATTCCTTCTTGCACGCTTCTTACATACTTGATTACATGGTACCTCTTCTGCCTTGTAAAGATTGTATCCTACCACAAGACTCAGCAAAGCCACATACCTGCTCCAAGGTCCCTGCTAAATTCTTTCTTAAGTCTCCTGTGAACACAGTCTTATCCAGCCTGGTGAACTGTCCATCAAACACTGACTCTAACATGCAGTTCCTTCAGTATTGCCTGCCCTTCCTCTGTGGCCTTCTAGTCTTAGATATTCATGGGGACATTGGATGGCAATAACCAGACCGTCAGAAACTGATTTCCTTCTTTCTGCCACAGAATTCCAGCCTCATTAAGGCCCTATCTTTTTTGTGAATTTTGGATTTTCCTTTCTTCTCTATTAAAGGTCAGATCTGAGGGATATCTTTTATTACTTTTTACTTCCCATCAGTTCCAAGTTTTTATATTTCAGGAAGGGCTCATATTTATTCTTTGGAATTTCATACATGCAAACAATGTATTTTGAGTATATTCACCCTACTTCTCGCCTTAACTCCTCCCAGATCTACCTACCCCTCCCACTTCATGACCTCTTTTTTTTTTTTTTAAGAACCCACTGAGTCCAGTTTGTGGTACCCATGGATGTGGGGCTATCCACTGGAATGTGGCCATCCTACCAGGGCCTATACCCCTAAAGAAAACTGACTCTCTTGGCAGTGGGACCAGGATCTATCCCTGGTGCATGAACTGACTTTTTGGAGCCCATCCCTATGATGGGACGCCTTGCTCAGCCTTGATGCAGGGGAGGGGCTTGGTCCTGCCTCAGCTTAATTTATCAGGCTCTGCTGACTCCCCATGGGAGGCCTTACCCTTTTGGAGGAATGAATGGGGGGTGGGTTGAGGGGAAGGCAGGGAGGGGGTGAAGCAGGAGGAAGGGTGGGAGGGGGAACTGTAGTTGGTATGTAAAATGAATAAAAATTTTTTTTAAAAAGAAAGAAAGAAAACTGACTCTCTCCTCCCTGAAATCTACTGTCAATCACTCTTCAGCTGGGGGTGGAGCTCTTGAGCACTCATCTATGCTGGCATGAGTGCTGCCCGGCTTGATGCTGTCTGTGCAGGAAACCACAGCTCCCATGAGTCCATGAGTGCAAGACCCCTGTCATGTCCAGAAGACACTGTTTTGCTTTGGTCCTCCATGACCTCTGGTTCTTACAATCTTCCCATACCTTCTGTAGTGATCCCCGAACCTTGGGGGCTAGGGGCGATGCAGATGCCCTGTTTGTGGCTGAGTACTCCACAGACAATTATTTCCTACACTTTATCTAGTTGTGAGTTTCTGCATTAATCACCATCAACTGCACAAACCTCTCTGATGATCTGAGAACTGCACTCATCTATGAGTAGAGGGATGTGAATTTATAGGACAGTTTGATACAGTGTCCATTTAGCAAAATAACAGGCCTAAGAACCATGAGTTCTTGTCCAGAATTAAAATCCCAGGTGGAGTCCAGTCCCCAGGATCTACGATGGAAGGAGAGAACTGACTCATGCAAGTCTCCTCTGCCTCATGTGATCTGTGGCATGAGCTCTCTTATAAACACATAATATACACAAATAAAACAAAAGAATAAAAGTATAATAAAAAATTAAAATCCCAGGCATGTTTCCTCCTGTGGAGTGGACTTTAAATCTAATCAGAAAAGTTGAGGAGATGGAAAGATGGCTCAGCAGTTAAGAGCACTTGCTGTTCTTATAGAGGACCCAGGTTCAATTCCCATCACCCACAACAGCTCACAACAGTCCGTAATTCTAATTATAGGGGACTGTACACCCTCTTTGACTTTCTTGGGCATTAGGCATGCATACAGTGCACAGACCTATATTTGTGGTACATTGCAAGACATTCATACACAGAGAAGAAAATTAAAATAAATTTTAAAGAAAGCAGTTGGCTACCCCATAATATTTGCTCCACTAGTGTCTCCATGGGCACATCCTCCACAGTAGTCGTTGCTGTGTAGCTCACATGGTGTATGGCAGGTCGATGCTGTTGGTGACTTTCTCCTCCAGTAGCCTTCATAGCACCTTTTGGTACTGTGAAAGCCAGCCAGTGTGGAGCAAGCCTGCAGAGAGCTCGAACTCGGATCTAACTTGTACTCTTCTTCATACTCCACAAACTGTAAGAAACAGCAAGCCAACACCTGTGTTTCCTCCTCCTTTTTTTCCACTCTGCCTGCCAAGTTCGAGGTCAAACAGAAGACAGCATCCGTGTGTCTTTGTTCTGCAGCATCCTTCCTTTGTGCAGATAAGGTATTTCTGGGCAAGCAGCTCAGCCTCCTCCGAGTGTCTTACCACACCCACAGCAGGGGCCACGTAACTGCCTCCATAACCTTCGTACATGCAACTTTCAGGGACTGCAGTTTACTGTCTAGTCCATCAGCCAACTGGGGGCATCCTGATACTTGCATGGTGGGCTCCATTCATTAAGGAGGTGTGCCACCCCATATTACTCAGAGGAAGACAGCCACCCTGAGACTATTCCCAAGGATGCTCTCCTCTGACAGCTCAACCTTGATTACATACATTTTACCCATAACAGAGGCCATGCAACTGCCACTATAGCAACATGCCACAGTGACATACCATACCACGTGGGAAAGGTACCATATTGGGATTGTCTCTGAGGATGCTCCAACTCAGAAGGCTTAACCTCAGTTTCATGTCTTATTACCCATGGCACAGGGTTTGCAGTGGTCCTCTCAGACTCATTTTTGGGTCTGTTAATCCCTGTTTGGGTACCAGTTGTATTGCATTACTTCTCCTGGGGAGTCTATTTCTATTTACCCAAATAGAACAACAGCCAAGGAAATGACTCTGTCAAAGGCTAGCTTGCTCAGTCAGTGAATTCTCTGGGGTTACTTTAGGAGCATGGGAGACTCAGGCAGATGTATCAACTAAAAGCCTACCCCATCATGGGTGACAGCTCAAGAAAGCTGAGCCACTGGAGTTCCCTCGACAGCTTATAGCAGGTAGCTACACTGCTGGAGAATCCCTTCTCTCCCAGCAATCGTACATGGCTCATGACCTCAGGGAAGGACCTTGTGAGCTCTGTGAGTATTGAATGTTCCGTGAGCCTCAAAACCTCCCTGACATCCCTCCCCAACTTCCATCCCTCCAGAAAAGAACATTTCTATTGGAGGAAACAGTTACAAAGCATAGCTGGTGATCAAAATATACAATTTGAACCTGATAAACAAAGGGAAAAACAGAGATATAATGCTAATTATGAAGGTGAAAACTCAGAAACAGATTATTATCAACTAAAATGAGGTGGGGAGCAAAGAACGCAAAGAGAGCACACAGCAGCCGTGTACTGAACTTGCATAGTTTTCAGTACTGAGTAAGTAGATCACATAATAGCGGAAGATTAACTATAACCTACAGTCATAAGTTACAGACAAGCTGGGCATGATGCTGCACACCTTTACTCCCAGCACTCAGGAGGCAGAGGCAGGTGGATCTCTGTGCATTTAAGGCCATCCTGGTCTACAGTGCAAGTTCCAGGACTTCGAGGGCTACTTAAGAGACCCTGTCTCAAGAAAATAAGTTACAAACAAAACACTTCAAAGTTAGCACTAGAAATAGTTCCAGAAATCAACCATAGCTCACCTGGTAAAAGTTAAAAACACCACCAACAGCTGGGTGGTGATGGTGCACGCCTTTAATTCCAGTACTTAGGAGACAGAGACAGGTGGATCTCTGTGAGTTCAAGGCCCGCCTGGGCTACAGAGTGAGTTCCAGGACAGGCTCCAAAGCTACACAGAGAAACCCCATCTCGGAAAAAAAACAAAAACAAAACAACAACAACAAAAATACCACCACCAACAGCAGGGAAGTACCAAAATAAAGCATAATATAAAAATATGTTTAAATTTTAAATGAAACACTATCATGTAATTAATTCATTTTAAAGCCCCTACTATGTACCAGGCATAGTTTTAAGTATTGGCCTAATTAATCCTCATGATAACTACTGCATATTGGCTGATTTATAGATGAGAAGATGGAGCCACAGCAAGACTTTGAGACTTACTTCCCGGTCTTACAGCTTGTAAGTGAACTGAATAGAATTTGAGTCCAAGCAGCAGAGTGTCCCTGATTATATCTATCACCACTGTACAACACAATCTTATGTACAGCTGTAACAGTGTTCAGGCAAACACCTATTGTCCAAAGTCTATCGTTTAGTAACAAAATAGAATGAAAAATGAATGAACTGAGCAATATGGTGAAGAAGTCAGTTTCACGATAGTAATGTAAATCTAGGGGAAACCATAACAAAGTGATTGATAAAAGTAAAAACAGATCTAACAAGACTGAGGAGAAATGATAGACCTTTAGATCATCTAATTCAAAAGGAAGAAATAAAAGCATAAATCCTAATTTAAGAAAAGCAAAGTAAGAAATGCTAATGAAGAAGTGATGCAGACTGAAAGAGGCTGCTTACCTGAACCGGGGGCAGGCTGGGCACGGCTGTCAGAGCATGTGGGCGGTGACGGCAGAAGCTCAAGGCTACCCTAAGCTATATAATGAAACTCTGTCTCAAAAAAGAAGAGTCCTATGAGATGGTCCTAATTAACAACACACGTAAGTTTTAGAATATGAATAAAAATAGAACAGATAATGTTTTAGGGAAACACAGTTATCAGAACTGACCTCAGAAAACAATGTGGATTCACCAATTTCAATAAATTAAACAAAAAAATTGAGCCACTTCCCCCAAACAACAATTCCAGATGTTTACATGGGAGCAAATCTATTAAACTTCTAAGAAACACAATTTTCAGTTCTATTTAAAACTGAAACAAAGAAAGCTTTGAAGCTCCTTTTGTGAGGCTGTGGTGACATGGTTAGCAAGCCTCAGCAAAGATCATACAAAGCATTTCGGAGAACTGGGAAATGTTTGGAAAGAACACTATACCATTACCAAGTAGGGCTTATTCTAGGAATTCTAA
Organism: Peromyscus attwateri; assembly: GCA_902168425.1. Taxonomy (NCBI): domain Eukaryota; kingdom Metazoa; phylum Chordata; class Mammalia; order Rodentia; family Cricetidae; genus Peromyscus; species Peromyscus attwateri. The sequence goes on along the minus strand of CABHPP010123319.1, from coordinate 9,688 downwards.
AATTGCTCAAATTTTCCGATAATGATTATCTCCATAAATGTCTAAAGGGCATTTACAGATGCAACAACTGCTTTTAGTAAAAAGCTCAAAGTGTGTGTGTGTATGAGAGAGAGAGAGAATCCATCCCAAAACAAGAAACATTCAACATAAAGATGCTGAAATTAGCATTTCTCCCCTTCTCTTAGAAGTCTCATGGACACAATTTAGAAAAGAGAGGAGCAGACACACAACCCCGATCCTATAAGACACCTGAAACTTAAGTTAAATAAATGTCAGAAGAAGCATCCAAATAGAGTGAGGGCCCAGGCAGGCCCACTGGGTCAGAGAGGACGCCCCGCTCTATAGGTCTGGGCCAAGTCAGCAGAACAGTTATCAAAGTCAGCGGAGCAAACTTTTAAGTTTGAAAATAAAATGGAATATTAATTACTTCAATACATAGCGATTAAAATTGTATAGCAATGTCATTTAATTCAAAACAACACAGCAATGTGTTAAAATTGTATAGCAATGTAATTTGAAGTCAAAACATAAACTAAAAATAGTGGTGACTCATCACAGACAGCAGGCTCATTCCCTTAGCTGGTAGAGGGCTTCTCCAGCAAACAGAGCAGAGGAAAGGAAGGCGGGCAAAGAATGGCTGCCATTTCACAGAAAGGAGAGCAGTGGCTTCCTTTTTACCTTTCTTTGTGGTGGTTGTGATGAACTAGGGGCCTGGGGAGCACTTTACCAACTGAGCTACATCTCTAGTCCACAGAAGGCTCTTCAACCTCAAATGATGTTTAATCTCACTCAAAACCAAAGGAAACAGAAATCCAAACTTCACAGTTCTAAATGTTACAATAATATTCCATGGTGAAGGTGAGATAAAGCAGGCACTAAGATGTATTATTGGTGGGAAAATGAAATTTTTATGGAGAACAGTTAGGCGACATAGAAGCTGGACACAGTCTCTGCATGCCTGTAACATCAATGATGTGGGTGACAGAGGCAAGAGGGTCACTGGGGTGTGCTGTCTGCTGGCCTAGCCGAAAATTGGGAGCTTCAGGTTCAATGATAGACCTTGCTTCAGAGAACTAAGACAGTGACAGAGGATCCCCAGTACTTCCTGGGGCCTCTGCATGTGCATGCAGGTGATCTCTCTCTCTCTCTCTCTCTCTCTCTCTCTCTCTCTCTCTCTCTCTCTCACACACACACACACACACACACACACACCTAAGTATTACCCTGTTAAATCAATGGAATACTATGTAATAATGAAATATATGAACCTCTCCTCCATATTTTGATATGTAAAATCTTTTCAGATATATTTTAAAGTCAAAAATATAAGATACAGAGGAATGTGTGTATGTTACAGCTTCTATATATACCCATATATTTGCTGTTATAAATAAACACCATTTTCTTTCAGTTGGAGAAACAGAGCTAGTGATAACACTTGTGTCTCAGGAGAGGTGTTGAGTGAAAAACTGACTTTTGTAGGGTGTGTGTGTATATGCTGCCTACCAAAGTATTAATTCTAAAATTAACATTTTAAATTATATGTATATATCCCGCCTCATTCAGGAATGAAAAGCTCCTGATTTTTCCAAAGAATCATGACTATATAGAGTACTTGAGTTATAAAAGATCTCTAGACTTTTTAAGTGTTCAGTTTTTTAAAAAATCTTTTAGATTTACTTATTTTATTATTTTATGTATATGAGTATTTTGCCTACATGATGTCTGTGCATCACATATGTGTTTTGCCTGGTACCATGAAGGTCAGAAGAAGGCTTCAGATTCCCTGGAGCTGGAGTGGCAGATGGTGGTGAACCACCATGTGGGTGCTGGGAATCAAACCCAGGTTCTCTGTGCTGTGTGTTTTCCTAACTGCTCAGCCATCTCTCCAGCCCTGTCTGTCCTGGAACTATGCTTTGTAGACCAAGCTGGCCTCTAACCCTGCCTCTGTCTCCTGAGTGCTGGGATTAAAGGCATGTGCCACCACACCCGGTGAAGTGTTCAGCTTTTTAAAAATAAATGTTTTATAGGAATTTTCCTGGGGCAGATTATTAATTGCTTAAGAGCTTGCCTTTCCCTTGGTGATATAGGTTGTTTTCATTCCATTAGCTTTGGACCAGGCTATAGACTGTAGACGGGGTTTTCTGGACTGGACTACTGGTCTGGGCTGTTGTAATTCCAGCTTCTTCCTTCTTTCTAAAGATTCTTTTTCTGTCTTTATTGTTAGTGTCAGAGTAAATGCTCCCTCATTTTTCTCCATGTCCTACCCCATCACCCTACTCTTGGTCTGCCAAAGATAGGGATCGTATCAGCAGCCATCTTCAAACTATCTAAAATGAGAGGAGGTGGGTTTGGGCCAGTACTGGATGGAGAACAACTCCCTGTCAGTTATGAACTTTGTGCTGTTGGTTGGCTCTGTTTAATCTATTTATTTACTCTCTTTCAGACGTCGTTTACAGTAGTCTAGGATTGTGGGTCAATGACCCTAGTGAATAAAGTTGTTACCATACTTAAATGGTTGAAAACCTGTGGCATACCAGTGTATGATAAAATGATTACGTACTCAACACACAGATACCCAGTTCACTTTTACTGAAGAACTGCTCTATCCCATTGCCCTGTGGAATCCTCTAGGAATATAAGTCTAGCTGGAAGTAAGCACAAGAGAAGCTAATACAGCTATATTGTGCTTTTCCTATGGGGAAATCTGACTCATGGAGGTGGGTAAGATGGGTTCTTTATTAAATATAGAAGGACCTTATTATCTGTTATTCAATAAAATAACAGATCATTGAAATTCTAAGCAACTGGCAGTTTGGAGCCAACAGTTCACCAGAAGTTTTGTTTTGTTTTCATCCTTATCATTGAAAGTGTTTCTAAGAGGAATGACTGTTTACATACGTTGAGGGCGCCATGTTTGGCATAGGTTAGTTGATGGGCCCTTAGCCGAGGTTACTCAACTGCCAGGGCATACAGGACAGACTTAGTGCCCTCAGCACACTCACTGAACTTTTGCAAAAGTCTAAAGTAAGATAACTTGTAAAAGTGTGCTTTATTAGTATTTTCCTTATTTTCTGTCAAGCTTAGATGTAATCTATAGGTTTGGGGCTTCTCAGTAGCATCAAACTCTCTTTAGTAGAGAAATCCTACCTAAGTCTTTTTTTTGTTTGTTTGTTTTTTTGTTTTTCAAGACAGGGTTTCTCTGTGTAGCTTTGCGCCTTTCCTGGAACTCGCTTTAGAGACCAGGCTGGCCTCGAACTCACAGAGATCCGTCTGCCTCTGCCTCCCGAGTGCTGGGATTAAAGGCGTGTGCCACCACAGCTTGGCATCTACCTAAGTCTTAACTGTTTGTAACCTAATTGGACTAAGAGTTACCAGGAATTTATAAAAATAATTTTTATATATGGGGCGTAGAAACTTCTAGGCTGAAGCTTTTCTGAAAAAAAAAATGTTGGTTATAGCAGATGTTAACAAACTGCAACATTATCTGACTTTTTTTCTACCTTAAATGGACAAATAACCCAATACCTGCTAAATTCCTCTTGTGCCTCTCTTGTATGTTTGAATCCTGCAGAGAGTGAGCTAATGAAAAAATTGTCTCATTATTTGGCACTGTATAGCAGAGAACATTTGTATAATTATTGCTGTTATCATGCTGCCTTATTGTAAAGATATAGCTTTATAATTTTTTACCCTGGAAAATTATAGTAAGTTGGAGAAGTCTATTGAGAAGTAAATCTACTTATCAAATATTCCCAAATGGAGGAATGTTTCTGTAAATAATGGCACATTCTATGATTAACATGACAAGATATATTTCCCTTTCACTGTCTGGAAGTCCCAAGAGCGTAAAACTGGGCCTGAGATGTGGTGCACTCTGTTAGACTCTTTCTGTTTCCTTTTTCCATGTTTCCAAAGACACTTCAGGCTCAGGAAAGCTGCTTAAGCTCCAGCCATCTTCTCTTGATCCCCCCTCACTATGAACACTCTTTTTATATTCTTGTTGTGGTGGGAATGTCCTGAATAACCAGGGAGTTGCTTTTCCTCAGTATACCACATTCATTTTGTTTACTTTTGTATTACTTTAGTTAATTATTGATACAAATCACCCTTTAATCTGATCAAATATATATTAAACAGTAGCATAAGACTAAGACTGCTGTGGCCTCTAACGTTCCTTTTGACTGGGACCTCTGACTGTGGAACTCATCAGTAAACCCAAGTGTCGGGCCTGTTCTTCTCTGCACTGCTGCCCTTGCTCTGCCTCACACCATTTGGCACGGGTAGCCTTTTGGCAGATGCCTGCTTTTCTTTTTTTTTTCACCTAGCTGTCTCATACCAAAAGAGTAGTCTAGCCACACAAAGAAAAATCCATCAAGCCATTTGGTTTATGAAATCAACCATGGAACTCTGAATTTCTGTGATAGTTGTTAATTAGCATGGACAGTAGGTAATATAGGGTTGTTTTGGAGGAAAGAAATAAAAGACTATTTTATTTAAAAATAATTTGAAAAGTGTTAAGTTCCTCTTTTGAGCTATACTCTAGTTCCCTCCTGGGGAGTCCAGTTGTCAGTAATGCAAGTAAACAAACATACAGGACAACTCTAAATTAACCTTGTGATATTTATTGGAAAGTTCAAACTAGAAACTTCCCAGTTACCCAGTGTCCCCTGTGAGTGTCCCACGTCCTCAGCCTGGTCCACTTGGCATTTTAGCAAATAACATGTGGTCACCACTCTGCTTGGTCCTCCCCTGTCTCTTTCCTAAACCATCTCACTCATCTCCTCAACCAAGCTCTCAGCTTTTTAGGCTATTTTCTCTTCCTTTTGGTCCCTCGAATTTCTCCTAGGAAAATAAATTTGATCATGTTCCAAACTTGTTCATGATCTTTAAGTGCTTCCCTCTGTCTGTAAAGGGGGGAAAAAAAAGTGGGCTGGGCATGGTGGTGCACGCCTTTAATCCCAGCACTCAGGAGGCAGAGACAGGCAGATCTCTTGAGTTTGAGGTCAGCCTGGTCCACAGAGTGAGTTCCAGGACAGCCAAAGCTATATATCTCAAGCAAAAACAACAAAATTCCAGTTGCATTTGTGACCTAGCTCTAATCTCTACCCTGACTTTGCAAATACATACAAAGTGACTTCTAGAACTTCTTTGTCCCCTGTCCTTTGAGTGGGATATCTTCACCCCACTCCCTCTGAGTAATGTAAACTGCTGCTCATCTTTGAAGTCCCCATTTAGTACCACACCCACCTTCCAGACAGGCTCCTTGATGCTCTATGAGAGCCCTAATGGTTTCCTAGAGGAAGGTAAGTTGGTCCTTCTGTACAGTAGGGTCTTCCATATATGCTGTTACTTGGCACCTGTAGTGACAAATGAAACCATGAAACCAGATGAAATAAAAACAAGATGAAGCATGCTCTCAGTAACCCTTGCTTTCCTTGATACACAGAATCTGAAAGTAATGCCAAGGCAGCCAGGAGACTGGATGGTGCCGAAGACCTGTGAGGCAGGAGACACACATGGTCTGCTAGAGTTCGGATCAAGTGCTAAGGAACAAACTGTTTTCATGCCTCATGTTACCCTGGCCTGGTCTGGTGTTTGTTGGTTCTGCCTGGTTTTCCCATTCTTTCCTCTTGATTGTTCAGGGAGCCATGTAGTTCAACTTGGAGCGCCTGCTCCTTTCTCAACACTACAGGCTATGTTATATATTCCGTGTGTGTTTGTATGTGTGTCTTGACCTCAGTCCTAGGAATAGAATGGGAAGTGCAACTAAGAGAGAAATGTGTCAATAGGAACAGAGGGTCAGTTACTATGTACAGCAGGTTTTACATTTAACCCTTCCAACCACACTTTGAAGGATAGACACTATTATTATTGTCCCAATTTTATAGGCAAGTTAAGTGAGGCAAAGAGAAACTAAGTATAGCCTTGAGATGGGAGAACTAGAATCCAGTCAGCATGTGCCTTACTCCAAAGTTGGCACAACTCCAAAGTTGGCATAGTAAATGTAACCTTAAAATACTCTAATAAACCATATCCAAGCCAGCTCTGGTGGTCTACTCTTGTAACCCAGCACTTAAGGCTGAGGCAGAAGGATTGATGTGAGTTTGAGGCCATGTTGGGCTACATAGTGAGTTCCAGGCCAGCAAGGGCTACTACATAGAAAGGATCTGTTCCAAGGACAAAAAACTAATTCTGTGTTAAGAAGAGATCTCTAAATCACCAGAGAATGAAATGTTTTGCCTTGATTTTGTGTGAGTTCTGGTAGGTTTTTCTTGTCAAGGTTTTAACTCCAAGACCATTGCAAGCAGCGTGTTCTTTTTGGACTTGGCCTTTAATCTCAAGGACTCAATTGTTTTTCCATACACTGTGACTTGCCTGTTCCCTTCCCAGATTTTACACACATGGCCTTGGACAGAGCGGACAGAGCTAATACCCTGTTGCTCAAGTTCCCACCTAGCTAGTTCCAGCTAGTGTTTATTGTTCTCCTTGACTAAATGCTGCCCTGTGTGTAATGGACAAGCCAAAATGATAAAGGTTGGTTCCTGCCCCCCCCCCAAAGAAAGAAAAACAATCCCCCACAATCCTGGTAGGAAGGCAAGTTATTTACAAAAGAACGATTAACCAACAATGGAGCTGTTGGTGACCGGAGCCCCTGTGAGCTTTCTGGCCCTCTACTGGGGAAAGAGCACCCCTCCCCCACTCTCCACCCCGGCTTCTGCAGGCATCCTTCAGCTAGCCCTCTCTCTTGCTTTTATTACCAGCTCACTCACTGTTAGCTGCCACTTCTCAAATCTAATTTCTGAAGTATAGCCTTCATTTCAACTAATCTGATTTCTTTAGTGACAGGTTTTTCTGAATCTTCTTTGTAATTTAAGAAAAACTGAAACCTAGCTACCCATTGGATGACACATGGGTCCTGGTTGTAGCTTAGCTGTCAGTCGGCCCTCTTGCTGAGGAGACACTTCTGTCCTTTTAACTCTGTCCAGGAGAACAGCAGTGAGCTGAATCCCTAGCCTGTGAGGGCTGGCCTCAGTCTTTGGAAATTGGGAGGATAAGCAAATGTTTTCAGAGTCCAGAACTGAGTTGTCAAGGTTACTATGGTGCAAACAGATGTATGGTGTCAGTGTGTCCTGGTGTCTGGGCTCAAGTGGCCTTTCTTGGCAGCATCTATAAAGAATACAGGGCATGTTGTAATCTCTTCTGCTGATATTGGGGGTGTTCTTTCAGCACTTTAGTGAAATGTCTCATTCTGTTTCCATTTTGTGGTCATTGCTTTGAAACTGAAGCTGGGCCTGCATTCTCTGGACCTTTGCCCAGAGTGCTTCACTTCTCCATTTGAAACTGAACTATATTGCCCTGATTCATTAGTCCCACCCAAGGAAGCAGCAGATACTCAGAGGGAATTCAGAAGGCCTTCAAATTTCTTTGACAGATGGTGCTAAAAGCACAGAGACATACCTACATCTGAAAACAAATTACTATGATGAAAGTGAAAAAAAATTCAAAATAGCACTTTGTTCTGTGAACTAGCCAATCATTTTATGTGGTAACACGTGCAACCCTTCCCACAAAGAGCTGCAGTGTAGGTGTGAAGTATTTAATGATTGCTGGAACTTTTAAAAAGTTCACAGTGTTATACTAGTATTTTTTCTTGTTTTAGATGGACTGTTTGTGGATATACAGTACAATATGCTATATCTTCTATTATACACACACTGTTCCGTGGCTTTGAGAATGTCCTTTTCTGTAAGTGGACGTTAGGCTAATTTATCTGCAGAGTCTTTATCTGGCTTCAAAATCAGTGCCTTGTCATTAGCAAACTTCTCGTAGGAGTTTTAGTCAAGTCTAGGCTGCACAATGGTTGAATTGGTGACCATTATATTTGTTTAACTGCTGTAAACTAAGTTTGCAACAATGGATTCTTACCCTTAAATAGGCCTGCGGAGCATTAGGGCCCTATCAGTCATGCAGAGATTTCTCTCCTACTGCCTCCTCTGATGGACAATTCTGCTGATGTGAATATTCAAAAAGAAGGATCAGGAAGAGCAGATGATGGATAAAGACAACCTTCTGTCTTGTGAGGAAATTGGAGAAATCCTTTTAAGAAATTTCTTTGTTATGGTGTCAGAAGATTAATTATGCTCATGTGAGAACAACTTTCTCATTGGGTGAAAAGAGACATTATCCTTCTGACTTGTGACAGATTTTCAAAGAAAGGGAGTTAAAGATCTCCGCTAGTCTGAGCTCTTATTCTCTGTCTTCGAGGGCTCTTCTAAGACACTTGGATTACATCATGACATTGTGATGTTCAAAGAGTCATTAATGGATCAGGAAGTTCTGATTCAAGCAGCCCCCCCCCTTCCTCTCCTGCTGTTCCCCTCAAGGTTTTATGCCTAAGTTTGTGCATCCACTTTTAAAATGACATCGTCATAGGCGATGGCTTGTTCCCAGCCAGGAGTGGCATCCTATAGTAGAAGAGACATTGTATACTACTAAAAACTTACAGCAGATCAGAAAGCACAATTCTGAATAAAGCAGATAATTTTATGACTTAAGATATCTTTTTAAAAATTCAATATTTAATTGTAATCCAGTTGAAACAGGTACAACATTGAAGATATATATACTCCTAACAGGCACTCTGAGCATGACTCATACTCAGAATCACCTTTGACGTTTAGAGACAGAATACATGGAATAAAACAAAAACAATGAAGTTGTATCAAATGAATTTCTTTTTCAGGTATCTGAATCTCAAATTTCAATAACAAAATAGTCATTTTAGTAAAAAAAAAAAAAAAACCGAAAAACTTACTAAATTGGTTCATACTCTGCCCTTTCTTTTGGTTGGGTTTTTTTTTTTTCTTTTTTGTCTTTCGAGACACAGTTTGTGTAGCCCTGGCTATCCTGGAACCCAATCCATAGACCAGGCTAGCCTCGAACATAGTGATCCACCTGCCTCTACCTCCTGAGTGCTCGGATTAAAGGTGTGTGCCACCACCCAGCCATACTCTGCTTTTTAAATAATGCACACTAGCTGACTCAGGGTCTATTAAACAGAAAAAAAAAATGAAACAGTATCCTTGGGGACTGTCGACATTTAGTGGGGGGTTATTTGTCAGCTATTTACAGAAGAAGAAGTAAGCTCTTCCTGCTGGGTGAATTATCACTTCTAGAACTGGTCATGGCAAACATAAAGGAAAGCCTACATCTACAGTAAAACCAGTTTCCTTTCTTGACTTAGTCCACTATAAACATTCATTTTCTCTTATGTCCAAGTACTTATGTAGGTAGTTGAGATTTCCCAGCACTCAGATGTTTAAGAGACACACATAAGAGCATACACACAACTAGGATTATGTACTAGAATATTCAGTAACAGCACTGTGTATAATGTATTATTTTATCAACTCTTAGTATAGGACACCAATAGCATGCTTTCCCACTAGGTCTAAGATTAGATTTTCAGTAATTATTACAGATTTAGACACTTCTACCCTGCCTTTTCTGGAGCCCCAGTAGTTTTAAGTGTAAATTAACTATCATGTTACACAGGAAACAATCATTAAGATAGACATTAATATTAGCTGATATTAGTAATAGTTTTATAGTTAATAGCACTCATATGGCCAGATTCAGGTTGTGAGTGTGTGTGTGTGTGTGTGTGTGTGTGTGTGTGTGTGTG
>CABHPP010123318.1:0-11003 GCA_902168425.1 Peromyscus attwateri | reverse complement strand
TGGAAATGGAAAGTATGTTTCCAGAGATGAAGAACACATTTTATGGGACTAATGGAAGAGCAGATATTTCTGAAGAAAGAATCAGTGAACTTGACCATATAACAAAATAAACCATCCAAATGAAATACACAGAGTGACAGAAATAAATAAATGAAAATGGGCAAGGAATCACTGAGCTGTCCAATGAGCAACTTTGAACATCTTACTATATAAGTAATTAGAATCTCTGGAAAACAGATCAGTAAAACATTTAAGAAGATAATGACTGAAGATATTTCCTATTTTGAGGAAAATAATAGATTGATAGATTCAGGGAAACTCCACAAACAAATGATACTGTACTAAGGTCAGTTGTAATAAAATTACTCAAAACCAGTAGACAAAGACAAGTCAACCTAAAGATCTATTTCTAGTAAACCAACTTTCCAAAAATGAGAACTAGTCTTTTGTTTTGTTTTGTTTTGGGGCAGAGCTTGCTATGTAGCTCAGACTTGCCATGAACTCAGATTTCTCTTGCCTTCGTCACCAGAGTGCTGGGATTATAGGCATGCACCACTGTCCCCAACAAAAATTTTTGGAAGATATACAAAATATGGAAGATCAAAAATTATTAAGCAACATCCTTCAAGAAGAAGGAAGTTATATGAGATGAAACTGGGACTACATAAAAAAAAAAAAAGAGGAACACAGGATACACATGTAAGACTCTGTGTATGTGTTGGGGAGCTATATGAATGCTTATATCTTTGTGTGTACACATGTCAGCATAAGTATCCGCACTTTACAGTGACCAGAAGTAAATGTCAAATGTCTTCCTCTATCATTTTCTACCCGTGTTTTGATACAGAATCTCTCACTGAACCTCGAGCTCACCCATCCAGCAAGACTAGCTGGCCAGCAAGTTAATGTCTCTGCTTCCCCAAGCTAGGCACATTCCACAAAACTCCACTTTTCCCCTGGGGATCTGAACTCAGGTCCTCATATTGAGCAGCAGGCCCTTTACTGCCCGAGTCATCTCTATAGCTCCATAAGTAAAACTTTTCCTTAGTATTTAAATCTAAGATTAGTAACTGTTAAAAAAAGTAGGCCAGGCGTGGTAATATAGTCCATTGTTACAGAGGTGGAGGTGGGAGGATCAAGGTCAGTCTGGGCTGGTAATAGAAGTGATGATGATGGTGGTGGTGGTGGTGGTGGTGGTGGTAGTGATGATGATGGTGATGACAACTAATGAAGTATGAGATTCATAAAATATATGACATCAATGTATAAAGTCTAGGAAGAACATTATCAATTTGACCACATCTGGAATCAACTAAAACCCGAGCAGTTGGTCATGCCTGTGAGGCGTTTACTTAATTGGATTATCTGAGATAGGAAGACCTCCCCTAAATCTGGGCCACACCTTCTGGTGGCAGTCCACACAAAAGGACATGGAAAAAGAAAGCTTTTGCTTTTTGCCCTCACTCTTGCTGGCTATCCTGCTGCTGAAGCAGTCCTTCACTAGTACTAGAATCTAGTTCTTCAGGATTCCAACATAGACTGAAGACCACCAACTCCCTAGGAATCCTCCGGAACTGCAGCACCAGATTGGGACTGCTGAGACATGCAGTCTCACAGACTGAACAATCTCCAAGTTTTGGACCTTCCATTAAGAGACAACCATGATTGGACTACCCAGACCACAGCCTGAAGGTATTCTAATAAACACACACACACACACACACACACACACACACACACACACACAATCAGTTTTATTCATTTAGAGAACCCTGACTGATACCCAGCCTCCATTTAGGGATGAGGAAAAAAGATCCCGAGAGTTACTGTTACATGGCTAACAAGTTCCAGAGCTGACACCCCAAACCTAGCCTTTCCTAGTCTGCTTGCTGTGTTATATGTCCATAGTGCTGTGTTATATGTCCATAGTACAGACGAAAGAGGAGATATTTTGCAATACCATGTCACTTGATATTTTGCCATTTGATTTAGATAACAAGTGGATGAATTTTCTAATTTGAGGTATTTAAATCTAGAAATTAATAAAGAGTATATTTTGAGGATTGGAATCTTATGATGACTATGCACATCTTTTTATGTAAGCACCAATGTCCTGTTTCCTTTGTGGGTTCTGAAACAATGTTATCGGGGACACCAACTTATAAACCTTCATGGATTTTGCTAGAGGAATGTTTAGTCAATAAAGTCCTCATTTCATTTTTTAAGCTATAGTACTTTTGATCCCATTGGACAGACAGTTTATTTATGTCTTGTTTCTCCCTACTTCTAGTGAATGAAAAAAGATAGCTGTGTTTGTATTGAAAAGCAAAGTATAATTGCAACTTTAATTCACAGATTCTGGCATGTTAGCATTTATGCTAATTAGTTTGTATTTTAAAGTGCTTTAAAAACAGAAAGTGTCATACAATTGCTGTAATATTATTTCCTTAGGAGTGGAACTGTCTGCTAGATGATTGCCAGAGACTTAAAAGAGTTCCCATCTTAAAAATGCAATAGCTAAAGAGCAGAGAGGAAGCTCACTTTATCTATAGAGGTGATAAAATAGATGAATGCAGACATAGAGTTATGGACTACACTTGGCAAGCATTAGATATGGCTTCAGTTTTTCCAGGAAATTAAGCTGCATTTTCTTTCCTTTCCCCTCTCCAATTCCCTGAAATCACATAAGGTAGCTACTGAAAATGCTGTTTTCAATATGTTGTGAGGGATGTTTGCCATTGCTCTTCTTACATTTTAATTATAATAATGATACATCCATCTGACATTAGTTGGAAGAGAATAAAAGGAGCCAGCATTAATGAGTTCCTACTGTGTGCCAAGCATTTTACATTCATTTCTTTACAGCCGGACAACATTTCTCCGAGGCAGGAATTATTTCTTTACAGATGTGTTGACTGAAGCTCAGAACAGTTAAGCAATTTACCCAAAGAAAGGAAACTTGTTATCTTTTCATTACATCATGGAGTCTTGAGTACCAATAGCATCATTCTGACTTAAACCTTTTCTTCTCAGCAATCCCCAGCATCAGGAATAGCTCCAGGTGAATGGGCACAGACAGGCTTGGGTCACGTGACAATTCTGAGCCCAAAAGGATTCCGTTCCATTAGGACCACATGCACTAAGGAGGAATGATGATCCTTAAACCGAAAAGAGGCTATATTTTTAGAGAAGAGAGAAAGGATACTGGGCAGGCCTAAAACACATCCTCACTGTGCTGTTCGATACTACAATTTCTCCCTGTTCCTCTGTCGACACATGACCCATGTTTGTGTTACATCAGGAAAGCTGCTCGGTCTCTACGCGTTTCTGTTTCTTCATCTCTAAAATGAAAATGATTAAATGATTTTTCAAAAAGTGCCTCGGCTGCACTGTGACCGCTGCCGCCAGCATTTGCTCCAAGTGGCCCTGCGGCTCCAGCTCTGCCATGATGATCCACGGCTTCCAGAGAAGCCACCAGGACATTTCCTTCCAGCCTGGAAGCTGACGGTGTCCAAGACCCACGTCATGAAGTCTGCGGATGTGGAGACGTTAGCTGATGAATTGCTTATGCCATCCCTCCCTGAAATGATGTCTGGAGACAACATTCTAAGGATCCAGCATGGCTCTGGCTTTGGAATTGAGTTCAATGCTACAGATGCACTCAGATGTGTAAACAACTACCAAGGAATGCTTAAAGTAGCCTGTGCTGAAGAGTGGCAGGAAAGTAGGACGGAGGGTGAACAAAGAAGTTATTAAACCATAGGATTGGACCTATACAACAGATTATAAAGGAATGTTACTTGGAGAATCTCTTAAGTTAAAGGTTGTACCTACAACAGATCATATAGATACAGAGAAATTGAAAGCCAGAGAACAGATTAAATTTTTTGAAAAAGTTCTGTTTGAAGATGAATTACATGTGGAGTTTCTAGTCTGAGTGTGAAAATTAGAGTAATGCCTTCCAGCTTTTTTCTGCTATTGCCGTTTTTCTTGAGAATTCATGGGGTGCTTATCAGAATGAATGACACAAGGCTTTACCATGAGGCTGACAAGACCTACATGTTACGAGAATATATATCACGAGAGAGCAAAATTGCTAATTTAATGCATGTTCTACCTTTCCTGTTCACGGAACCTAACAAAGTATCACAGTATTTACCAATCAAGGACGCAGTTTGTGAGAAGCTATTATTTCCAGAAAGGATTGATCCTAACCTCGTGGACTCACGAAGTACACCCTCGGAATAGAATGTGACACAGCATACTCTCCATGTGGAATCTGATAGACACCTTGGCTATCTGTAGGGATAGTTTTATTATGAGAATTAATTTCCTTGCTTATGCTCAGATTTTCTGTAGCCTTGAAGGAAAATAAAAGATTGTTGCAGGCAGGTTCCACTCAACTTTCATTTATATTGTCTGTCTTCAAATTCCTACTGGAGATATATGCTCTGGAGCTAAATTTGGATTCCTAAATTATCACAGATTGTGACCTCATCAGCAGTAATGTGTATGTATCTCAGAAGGGGACATGATCTGAATCCATCATGAAGCATTGTTTTCTCCTGTGAAGACACTGAATTGTAAATTCCATCACTGAATTCCAATGCCTGTAACTTTGATAAGATTCTGACTGCATGTTGATGTATTGTATTGGCTCTTGACTTTGGGCTTTCTGGTGTTTATTCGCACTTCTGGAGAGTTGTGGCGTGTCACCTAAGAAATTAATCTTGTATTATTCATTAGTTTGAGTTTCTGGGCAACATCATATTGTGTGTGTTTGTACACACATGTATTTTTAAAACTCTTCATTTAAATGTCTTTGTCTCTGAGTAGTGTTAGATTACTTATTTGATAATTCATTGTTAAAATTGTGGAGAATTAAAAGAATTGACCTTTTTTTTAAAAAAAAATAAACAAACAAAAAAAGTAGGTGGTGGGAAAGATGAGTATGCTTCTGAAGATTTTATTAGTGTATTCCGGTGAGGAATACCAAGAAAATGTATCTTTGGCCATTTCTAAATATGACATATACCATTTTATATTTATTTGTCCAAGTGTCTTTTGCAAGAGGAGAATAAATAATAAGGAATTACGGCTCCAAAAAAAAAAAGTGTCTCCCAGAGGTAACATCATTTGATAATTTACTCATCTCTTAGATACTTACTGAAAATTGTTATCAGTGAACAGTGAGGAATGTTGAGGTTTACATAGGTTTGTTGTATAGTTGCTAATTAGTTATCCATGGACCACAATCAAAATGTTCTGCTTGGACTCTGTACCCAGTCTCTCATTCCCTGGGCCTATTCTCTTGGGGTTTAGATTTCCTTCCTACGTTTCAAAAGGCAGCAAGCTATGATTCAGCTCTGAACTACTACTGTAGTCATTTTGAAATTTTGGCTCAGAATTGCTACTACATTTTCAAATTTTTCCTTAAAAGGAAGTCAGAAATCTAAATAAATTTATGAAAGCCAATTCAAAATTTTATAAATGGTCAAGTTATTGCCCCATCTTTTTCTTATGCTGTGTGTAAAGTATCAATGTTTTATTGGTTGACTTATTTGTCTGTCCCATTATTGTAAGCGTCATAAAACTGGAAGGCAGTCTTGTTTTCTTTGACTCTACATTATCTAGCATGATGTCTGGTATATAGTGGGCACATACAAATTTTGTCAAATTATTCAACAGGGAAGATTAAGGCCTAGATTTTTAAAAACTAAAATTAAAAATTTATTAGTTTATATTAAGTGTGTGTGTGTGTGTGTGTGTGTGTGTGTGTGTGTGTGTGTGTGATGCACATGCTTACTTGTGGTGGTTAGAGGACAACTTGGGAAAGTCGGTTCTTTTCTTCCACCGTGTGGGTCTTGTGGAATGAATGATGCTCAGCAGGATGAGAAGCAATTGCTTTTACACACTAAGCCATCTCTCTAGTCCCCTAAAAAATTGTATTTTATAATCAATAAAAGATGGAGAATTGACACCTTAGGATGGTCACTAGAAAAAAATAGACAATAACCGATATTTGATAGGATAGAGAGACATTGGAACACTTGTGAACTGTTGCTGGGACTATGAAGTGATGGCACCATTTCAGAAAACAGTATGACTGACCTTCAAGAAAATTAGAAACAAATTACTATATGATCCAGCAATTCAACTTCTGAATATAAACATTCAAAAAATTGAAAGCAGAAATTTCAGATATTTTCACACCAATTTTCACAGCATCATTATTCATAATATTCAAGAAATAGAGGCAATCCAGACGTCCACTAATGAGTAAATAGAAAAGGGAAATGTGGAATACAGATGCAATACAGTATTACTCAGGGTTAAAGGGAAGACTCTCGCAGTGCTGTCCCTTTGTAACTGGCTTATCTCATTACGTTAAGTGGGGTAAGTTCATTATGTAAAGTGAGATAAGCCAGTTAAGGTACTGTGAGAGTCTACCCCTGTGGGTTTCTAGTGCTCTCACATTCCTAGGGAAAGAAAGATTGTGATTCTGAGAGGTCGAGGGCAAGAGAAATGCAGAGCTAGTGTTTTGTGAATATAAACCTTCAGCATTGTAAGATGAAGAGAATTCTGTAGATGGATGGCTGCAATGACTCTTGTCAGAAATGTACTGAATGTCACTCAACATGTGCTTATAACTGGTATAGACAATAAACTTTATGTTATATTTTGCCAGAATTTTAAACAGTGAAAATGAAAATGGCATCCCAGAGCTGAAAAGAGAAGTGGACACACATCCATCCCTAACCCAGAAGCTATTTCCAATTGATAACTACTTGCAAATGAAAATTTAGTTTCTTCCAAGGGAGTCTCATTGGGGAAATAAACTATTCTTAAGGGTAGGCTGCATGTCCAGCAGTAGATGGCCAACAGAAAAAGAATTCAACAGCATCTTTGTAGGTTCCTTGTCTCATAATGTCATGCCAGGGCTCTTCCTTTTTTAAAAATATCTTATTGTTTTTTTTTATTTTATCTCTGTTTTTTTTTCTTCTCTGTTTTTTACCCTACAGGTCCTTTGTATATATATTATAGCTTCCAGTTTAGTGTTTTTATGGCATTCCTGAGTGTGTGAATGAGTGGATCTCTGTTTCTTGTCCTTTTTCATGGACTCTTTTGTTTGTTTGTTTTGTCCAATTCCAATGTGTTAGTTTTAATTTTATCTTATTATATTTTATATTATTTAATTGTTATCTTTTAGAAGCCTGTTTATTTTCTAGTGAGCAACAGAGAGGAGGTGGATCTGGGTGTGAGGGGAGTCAGGGAGGAGCTGGGAGGAGTAGAAGAAGGGGAAACTAATCAGGATACATCACGTGAGGAAAAAATATTTTCAATAAGAGAGAAAAAGAAAAAAATAAAGGGAGGCAAAAAGTAAGCATCCATGTTTAGGCAAAGAACTCATTCTGTACTATGTTAAAGGACTCTTTAGTATCAATGTGAGCTTGTGCTGGCTTCCATTTCTGTATTGTACATTTGATAGACTGCCTGTGCACAAACCTAGCTTAGTGTCCTTAGCTTGTCTGAAAAGCACCCTTTCTACATGAAAAATCAGCTAATGTTGTCCCCTTGGCCTTCCCCTTTCCTCCCTCTCTTATAACCCTACACACTGTATACCTGTGTCAGAATACTTTCCAATGAACCCTGATATCAGCTGTGCCCGTGAATTTGGGAGTTCTTTCAGGAGAAGCATGATATTTAAAGTCTCCATCCCTGGTCCTTAGTAGATCATCAGTGTCTGAGCAACCAGTGCATCCCATCTTCTCTACATTATGAAGTGCATTGTTAATGTCAGGCCTTTCGATAATCAACATTCTGAAGCCCAAATGGTACCTGGAGGGCAGGGCCCCAGATACCCACAGAAGGAAATGATGCAATAACTTGGTCTAAAATTGACTTTCCCCCATATTTCATTCTTTTCAGCCTGCCATCCTAAAGTTTGAGATCATTTCTTAAGTACATGGCTGCCTTCAAGTTCTGCCTTGGCTCTGCTTTCCTGGAGTAGAACGAGCTAAGACCCTGATTAGACCTTTAGGCTTTGAATGGTGCATATGGAATTTTCAAGAGGGAGATAGTGACAGGGCACTCTAGGCAAAGAGCAGAGCATGAGCAATAACAAGGAATGAGCAGTTCAAGACATGTTTAAGGGTTGGCAGGAGTCAGTGGGAGTCTGTGGGATAAAGAGGGCTTGTGAAGGAGAAAATTGTGAGAAGATTGCTCGACTGAGCACTACCTGCCAGATATACTGAGTTGAGAATATTGGAAAATAATTATCTAAAGTTTTATTTAGTGTTTGATTATTCTTCGTCTCTGGGAACCAATGGTTCAAGAACTGTATGAGAAATTTGAGTTGTGTAGTCAGGGAAAAAATGAATACTTAGGTAAAATATCAAATTTTGGAGAATGAAATTGTTGCATATTACCTTCACATGAGTAAAATGAATTTGTGCCTTGATTACTGTGCTTGAGATTTTTCAAGAAGGAAAGAAAATGAATCAAATAGTATCTATTATTAGCAATAAAACACAAAATAGCAGTACATTTTCATTATCATGAACAAAGTGTAAGTTCCTTATGTAACCACTCCTTACTTTACTATCTCATTTGTTTTTTGTGAGCTGGTACCCGCCCCCCCCAAAAGCCTGCTACAAATGGCACCCAACATGGGGGATGTATTTCCATATAAGACCTGAAAAAGCTTTTTAAAAGGTTCCAAACACACAAAAATAGAGCCAAACACAGCTTCCTAGTCCTGCAATCTCCCATGTGGTACAAATACATATTTCCCAGACATTTCCTGCAGACTTGAGCCACCAGCACACCATGAGCTAAGCTGCATGGTGGTTTAAGATTTTGCTTATGCAGGCAGCAAAGGTTACAGATACACAGCAAAGCAAGTTCAGACAGAAAAAAAAAAAACCCCTCAAACAGGTTACAGTGTATTTAAAAATGTGCATAGGCTTAAGAAAAAAAAGAAAATGGGTATAGGCAGTCATGGAAAAAAAGTAAATCATTTATAAATAATAAAAATAGAATAAGCCATGTAGAGATGGAAAATACACAGGGACTCTGGATCCTGTATGGTGTTATATTGACTCTAAAGTTTTTGATTGTTGATGAGTGGACAATAGCTGATGAGTGGACAAAAGGCATTGGATTCTAAAACTTACTGAATTAAAACAACCTATATATATTTAAAAATGTCTTACCTTCAAAATGGAAGTAAAAAAATATGTTACACTGGGGAAGAGGTTATACTTTTGTTTCCACAGAAAATGGAAAGCTATACATAAGTTCAAGTTTAAAGAGGATCAGGTTTGATTAAGGGAGACCCCCAAAATCCTGGCTACAAACATTTTTTTAAAAAAAGCCCTAAAATAACTACAAGACAGGTAATGTACATTTTACCTACTCAAACATAAAACAAAAAACATCTTTGGCTGGCTTGTGTACAACACACAGTCCATACTTGTGTTATTGTAGATATGTATGCTACTTTTCAAAGTTTGTGCATTTTCAGTGTAAGGGGACCAGACACCAATGAAAACAGGGGACCCAGATGATCCAGCCTCTCATGGTGCCTCGTTGCAGTTTCCTCAGAGTTCTACATCTTCAAGGCTGCTGGCTGAGATGGTCCAGCCTCACAGACTATTCTAGTCAGGACTGCAGATAAGCCTTCTGCTTTCCCATTGCATAGAGACTGGACAACAAATGTTACTACTAGCTCTCCCAGGACTTGACCATTACCCTAACCTTCTCAGGGTTCCTCCAATGATACCTTCACCCCCAGACAACAGGAAGCAGTCTAGAGAAAATGACACCCATATTCCCAAGAGGTGGGGTGTGGGCAAGTTTTGATCATTCAGTACATTATGGACGTTTGTCATCATTTAGGGGGGTTGATTATAAATTGTTATGGTCATGGTCAGGGAAAAAGCTAAACAAAAGAGGTTAGTGTAGTATGATTCTTAAAGAGTCTTATTAATAAAAACAAACCTGAAGCCAGTTATTGGGGTGAAATGCTGGAAGGTCAGAGAGACAGATCAAGCCACAGTTATCTCACCTCGCCGGATCCTCAGCTGGTCTTGCTTCCTCAGACTGGAAGCCTCTATGTCCTCATATCCGAATGACTCTCAGCTGAACTGCTACTTCTTAAAAGCCTGAATGCTTAACCAGGCCAAATGCCTCTCCAGGGCAAATGCTTACCCAGGCCAAATGCCTCTCCAGGGCAAATGCCTCTCCAGGGCAAATGCCTCTAGTTTCTGGTCCTCACGCCTTATATACCTTTCTGCTTTCTACCACCACTCCCTGGGATTGAAGGCTTGCTTTCTGGGATTAAAGGCATTGGTCACCATGCTTGGGTGTATCCTTGAACACATGGATTTCTGCCTCTGGAATGCTAGGATTAAAGGAGTGTGCTACCACTGCCTAACCTTTAATATTGTGGCTGTCCTGTTCTCTGACCCCAGATAAGTTTATTAGCGTACACAATATTTTGGGCAATACAATACCACCACAGGTTAGATTCAAAGATCTCGTTCTGAGACAAAGGGGGATATAGTATAGAAATGATAGGATAAGAGGGTAGATTATTGAATCTACTTTTAAACTAAAAAATCAACTACTAATCTTAAATATTTTACATTGGTATGGATTTTTGAATATTGATACAAATTTAAGGTTATTTTTGTTATAATGCATTATATATTTCTATTTCTTCTCTTTAAGGTATTGTACCTATGCATCTCATTTATAAATGTAATGTAAAATTCTAGTCCTTAAAAGCTATTTAGGATAATAAAGAAATACAGGTTAATCATCTGTAACATCAAACTTACAGTTATGTTAGGTATGTTTTTAAGGTCATAGGAGATATATTTTAGATAGGTAGGTGATCTTCAAACACTTCAAAGACCTACAAATTATGGCATTTAAAATGTTTTAGAGTATATAGATTTTTCACAGTGAGACACATCTGCTCAACCAGCAGCATTGAA
>CABHPP010123317.1:24825-36900 GCA_902168425.1 Peromyscus attwateri | reverse complement strand
GGATACCTCGCCCTCTAGGGCAGAACTGTCTCCAGTTCTGCCATCACTGCTGTGCTAAACAGCTTCAGGTGTCCGGGACACCTTCAGGGCAGAGCTCTTGTAGCTCTGAGGTGTCCGGGATACCTCGCCCTTTAGGGCTGAACTGTCTCCAGTTCAGCCATCACAGCTGTGCCAAACAGCTACAGGTGTCCGGGACACGTTCAGGGCAGAGCTCTTGTCCTAAGTAGCTCTGAGGTGTCTGGGATACCTTGCCCTCTGAGCTGAACTGTCTCCTCGCAGTTTCAGCCATCAGTTTACTAACATTTGGTGCCGAAACCCGGGACACCAAACCCAGAGCTTTTGCAAGCCTCTGCAGTTTACTAACATTGGTGCTGAAACCCGGGGCACCAAACCCAGAGCTTTTGCAAGCTGTTGCAATTTACTTACAGTAAGGACCTTTCCCTAGTTTGTTGAAAGTTGTCTTCTTGCTTTGTCCTCATGTGGTGCCAAGAAAAGTACCTCTCTCTATTCTCATCAAAGGACACCACTTCCCCAGTACACTACCTTGAAACACCATCACACTGGGATTAAGGGTGGGACATAAAATTTGGAAGATCACACACTTTTATCCCATTACAGGGAAGATGTTGGATTTCTTAGTGTTGCCAGTGAAATCTTATCCCCGCTCTGTTCATCTAGGCAGTGAAATTATGCCACTGTTTTGCCTCTTACAGAAGCTCACCCTTCCAGGAATGTCATCAAGGGGCTGTGACTGCTAACAAACAGCATGGTGAGCAAGCCCAGCATGATTTAAAAAACCTATGTGGGGGCTATGAAGGTGACTCAGAGAGAAATATTACTCGCTGTACAAGCATAAAGACATGAGTTCCCACCTCCAGAACCCACATTAAAAGCTGGGTGCTGCTATGCACACACTGGTAATAGAAGGGCTGAAGTGGGGTGAAGACAGGAGGAATAGTGGGGCTTGTTGGGTAAACCTAGCTCCAGACTAGGTGACAGACCCTATCTCAAGAAAATAAGGCAGGACACAATAGAAAGGACATCAAATGTCTTCTGTGCAGGCACACGGAGCCACACCTGTAAACATACATGTACATACATCCCTCCAGCCCTACATATCATCTGTGGATCTGTTAGTGCTGGCCCCATCTCAGAGTTTCTGGTTTTAGTATGGATGGGAAGGTGCTGAGGACCCACATTCCTAGTAAATTCCAGCTACCAGCGATGGACTAATCCAAGGACCACTGAAAACCACTGGACCAGAGGATGTCTTTGACCGTTCTCTGAACCAGGATTCCACCAGGTGCAATGTGTTGTGGTCAAATCATAGGATTGGATGATGAGCATCACACACATAAGGATGGGTGTCAGGGCTACAACTTTAGAATTATAGACTCAGAATCTCCTATTTCCAGCCAGCTGTGGTGATGCATTCCTGTAATCCAAGCACTTAGGAGATAGAGACAGAAAGATTAGGAATTCAAGGCCAGTCTCAGCTACTTCAAAAGTTTAGGGTCAGCCTGGATTAGATGAAATCCTGTATGTACAGAAAAGTCATTCCAAACCACTTTCTGTACATAGGGTAAAGAAATTTGCCTTCAGGGTACTTCAATAGAAAAAAGCAGTGTGGATGAGTGACAGGGACAGCATCGACAGTGTCACACAGAGGCCAGCCATTTAATCTGACAAGAAAACTAGGCTTGCAGCGACACCATTCTCCCTTCTAGAAATAGGAGTGAGATGACAGAATCGGAAAAGGCAGTTGGTCACTAGCTAAGACTTCGCTGCAAATGCCTCTTTGATGGGTAAAAACGCAAAGGTCCCCCAGCAAGGAGATGAGTTCCTGAGCAAAGGAAGTAAAAACTAGCAGTCATTTAGATTAGTTTATGTCTGTTGTCCACAGTGGCACATAGACACATGTGGCTATGTAAATATAATCAAAATAAAGTAACATTAAAAGTTCAGTTCTGGGCTGGGCATGGTGACGCATACCTTTAATCTCAGCAGAGGTAGATGAATCTCTGTGAGTTCAAGGACAGCCTGGTCTACAAAGTGAGTGCCAGGACAGCTAGGGCTGTTACACAGAGAAATCCTGTCTCGAAAAAAACCACACACACACACACACACACACAGAGAATAAATGAATAAATCTTTAAAACAACTCAGTTCCAATACAACTGTGGTGGTCCACACCTATAATTCTAGCATTCAGGAGGCTGAGACAGAAGGATGGCCACAACTTTGAGACCAGCCTTACATAGCAAATTCAACTCAAGCCAGTTCGGGCTAAGAGTAAGACCCTGTCTTTAGAAAAGAAAGATAGACAAACAGAAAGTAAGTTAGTTACTTGAGTTCTAGGTCTTGAACAAGTACATTCCAAGGACTTGGTGGTCACCTGTGACTAGGGGGGAGAAGGGTATTGAGTCACCACAAAACTCAGTCTGATCTACTTCAAACAGCTTTTTCCAGAACAGGTTAGCTCTTAAATCATACTGCTAATAACAAAGTAAGACATGGAAAATACTTTATTTGGTATTGCTATTGTTGGAGATATCATGTTACTCTAGCTCAGCTAGCCTAGAACTCTCAATCTTCCTGTCTCAGTCTTCTGATTGGTGATAACAAGTGTGCGCCATGATGCCTGGCAAATCAACCATATTGATTAAGCTCAAATGGGCAGATCTCACTTGCACTTCATGGGCTCACCTGGCCCTGGTAAGCCAAGGTCCAGGGCAGAAAGGTGGAAAACACAGACATTTAGGTCTTGCCTGGATTTGTCTTGCCTTTGTCCTTGTCTCTTTCCAGGAAAGAGACACTAATCCATTATCTATCCTCTAGGCTCCTTAGTAGATAGCTAGAAAATGACAAAACTATGACAGGGCTATGGTGACGCAAACCTTTAATCTATTCAGCACAGTGCCAGCTCCTGTTAGGCTACTGTCATAAGTTACCAAGGCCAGGTCCCTTAGTGATGTTCAATTTCTTTAAATGAAACCTACCTGAGGAAAATAATCATACCCACCACTATCTTCCTCTTTGTCTATATGCTCCATGCCTCTAATCCCTTCTCAGTGTCCACGTGGTACAGGGCTGGGCAGTGACCACTACAGGGAGTGCTGCTGAGCCACTCCTATGGCCTCTGTCCAGGAGGTGTACTTGACAGACTCCTAAGCTATTCAGTGCCCTGAAAGCATATCTAGTTCCTGGATGCTGAGCTCCAGCCCTCCTGAAGTCTGGAGTACACATGGAAAGATCTCTTCCCCTCTAGTTTTTAACTGGCCAGAGGCTGTGTTGATTTTGAGTCATCAAGTCAACAGGATCTCATGCAGCAGGTGGCTCTGGGGATGATGAAGCAAGAGAGAAAGGATATGGGACATCCTTCTAAGGGAAAAAAACTGGTCTAAAAGCAAGCACACATCATGATATTAACAAGGGAAAAACAATTGTCTCTGCAAGTGTAGGTATTTTTATTTCTGGTATTAAGCAGCATGGGAGTCTGTTTCCATGTGCAGTTTTTCTTTTTTATAATGTGACTATACTAAATTTGTGATGTAGAAAACACAAAAAGTAATAATAAACTTTATTGATAATTTCTCACTAACAAATGAACTCTGGTTAAAAAAGATGCTAAAACTGAGGTTTTACATGCACTGTTCAATACAATAGCCACTAACCACATATTACAATTTGAGTTTGAACTTTAATCAATTAAGATGAAAGATTTAGTACTTCAGTCACCTTAGCTATATTTCAGAGGTTCAGAAGCCACATGTGGCCAGTGGCTGCCACTGTGAACAGTGTAGGTCTACAGTGGAGGAGGAACCAGAGGGCTGGAAATCCACAAGACAGAGGAATAAGTAAGGCCAACTCTGTAGACATAGACCAAGTTACCAGCAGCCTGTGATGAGCCCTCAGGATGCTGACCATGGATGTGAGCCCTTGGGCCATGTGTCAAGAACCATCTCTGCAGGGAAGCCAGGGAGCCTATGTTATAACAGGCTCCTTGAGGCTGTAAGCCACTCACAGAGAAAGTCAGGGCCACAAATGCAGTAAGTAGTAACAACATGAATTGTGGTTCACCTAAACTTGAGCACTTCCTAATTCCTCACCCACGCTGAGGCCCCACATCCTCTTGTATGGAATGAGTATGGCTGGGAGGCAACAGACAGGCATGAGAAGATGAGTGACCCACGTTACAACAGTGGAAACGAGACAGACATCACCACAAGCAGGTGCAGAGATGTTAATGAAGGGGCCAGGAAAGAGGGAAGGGAAAGGGAAAGATTCAGAAGGAGAACAAATATTTAAGAGGACATTCCAGAGAAAGAGCAGGAAAGGACACTTGGACAATTGAGAGAGCCAAGGACACCCAAGAGTGGAACTCCAGCACCTGATGTGACATCTGAGGCATGAGAGACTCCCCTTAAAACCAAAGAAGCAGGTGACACACGGGAGCGCCAAGGTGCAATCCTTGGTCTGAGCTGACAGGGAAGAGATGACAACTTCCATACAACTGTTTAATATGAGGTACTTAAAATGGAGATGCAGCAGCAGTTGGAGGTTACATCAAAGTGACCTTCTGGGTGTATTTCAGAGGCCCCCAGACTAAACATGTAACAAGCATGGAGAGTTCTGATGATCTCTCACAGTTGAGGAATTCATAGTCTCTGGGCCATCCAAGTCTATCCTGGAAAACCATGCCTGGTCCTCGCCTCCTGTAGCCTAGTGTGCCCTTGAGATGAACATAGGGACTCTGAATACACTAGTTTCTGGTCACCCCTCTTGTGTTTCCTGCCCTGCACACTCTCTGCCCAGCTCTAGCCTGTTTTGGTTCCTTCCAGCCTACTCCCTCATTTACTGCTTCCTCACCCTACTCTTCCTTTCTCATATTCTTGACCTTTAGTGTTCTCAAATCTATCTGACTCACTTGGCTCACACTTATTGTGTTCCCCGAAATATTGTGCATGCTAATAAACTTATCTGGGGTCAAAGATAGAACAGCCACAATATTAAACATAAAGGATAGGCAGTGGTAGCACACGCCTTTAATCCTAGCATTCCAGAGGCAGAAATCTGTTCAAGGATACAGCCAAGCATGGTGACTCACGCCTTTAATCCCAGAAAGCGAGCCTTTAATCCCAGGGAGTGAGGCAGAAAGCAGAAAGATATATAAGGCGTGAGGACCAGAAGCATTTGGCCTGGTTAAGCATTTGGCTGGTTAAGCTTTCAGGCTTCTAAGCAGCAGTTCAGCTGAGACCCATTGTGGATGAGGACTCAGAGGCCAACAGTCTGAGAAAACAAGACCAGTTGAGGATCCGGTGAGGTGAGGTACCTGTGGCTTGTTCTGGTTCTCTGACCTTCCAGCATTCACCCCAATAACTGGCCACAGGTTTGATTTTATTTAATAAGACTCTTTAAGATTCCTGCTACATTGCTAAATACAGTGAAGAATGCTGGGACAGGTGGGGATCAAAGGCCACAAAGATCAGACCTGCCATTGGAGCAGAGTCCTTCCCTCTCCTACAGGAAGAGCTTCTAATTCCTGAGTACCACTGCCTTACTTCTAGTCCAGGCCACTTTTCCTCACTCCCAAAAGAGGGGCTGCACACTAAGCCTGTTGTCACAAGACCCTGCCTGAGTCAACAGCTTGACCAAAAAGTCAAGGCAAGATGATCACCCAGTGCCAGCCTCCTCCTTCAGCTAGTATACTCTCTCAGCAAAGGGAATTGCGCTCAGAAGTGAGGAGGAAGTGCTGAGGATTCACAAGGTTCTGGATTAAGAGCCAATCAAGCTGTTTGGGATGATACAATGAACAAGCCAGGCTGGGTTATAAAATAAGGGCAACAGCAGAACTCCCTGGACTATGACAAGGACTTGGTGAGGCCCTTGGGCATCACACCCATGGTAAGCTAGAAGTGACACCTCGGAATTACCCAGGAATATCACAGTGCCTCTGTTGAGAAAGCAGAATTGCCACAAATTTATAGGTTCAACCTCCACGAACTCAGAATATATGAGTGTTTCCAAAGCTGGGTTGGCAAGCACTTACAAAGTCAAGGAAAAGGTCCTGGATCCCAGAGGCAGCTTGAGACTTTGTAAGGAAATGAAAATGACTGACAAGAACCTTCTTGGGCTAGGGAGATGATTCAATTGGGAAGTAATTGCTGTGTAACAGTAAGACCTGAGTCTGATCCCCAAATCCACATAAGGAAGCAGGCACTATAGAGTGTGTTGTAATCCCAATGCTGGGGAGTTGGGGACAGATAATCCAGGGGACTCACTGGCCAGCAGCCTAGCCTAATTGGTAATCCCTAGGTTAATGAGAAATCTTGTCTCAAAAGACGAGATGGCAGTAAACAATGCTACCACCAAGCTCGATGGCTTGAGTTTGATCCCCAAGTCACATGGTGAAAAAAAGAGAACCAACTCCTACAAGTTATTCTACAACTGTACTGTGGCATGTTAAGCCCACCCACTCACCCATACAAAATAAATGTAGCAAAAGGGGGAAAAATCAAGGTGGACTGTGGTGGTATTGTATTGCCCAAAATATTGTGTACGCTAATAAACTTATCTGGGGTCAGAGAACAGGACAGCCACAATATTAAAGGTTAGGCAGTGGCAGCATACGCCTTTAATCCTAGCATTCCAGAGGCAGAAATCCATGTGTTCAAGGATACACCCAAGCATGATGACCAACGCCTTTAATCCCAGAAAGCAAGCCTTTAATGCCAGGGAGTGGTAGTAGAAAGCAGAAAGGTATATAAGGCGTGAGGACCAGAAACTAGAGGCATTTGCCCTGGAGAGGCATTTGGCCTGGGTAGGCATTTGGCCTGGAGAAGCATCTGGGCTGGTTAAGCATTCAGGCTTCTAGCAGCAGTACAGCTGAGACCCATTTTGGATGAAGACTCAGAGGCCTCCAGTCTGAGGAAACAAGACCAGCTGAGGATCCGGCGAAGTGAGGTAGCTGTGGCTTGTTCTGTCTCTCTGACTATCCAGTATTTCACCCCAATACCTGGCCTGGGTTTGATTTTATTAATAAGAACTATAGTGGTATTCTATTTGTACTGAAATGTGATTTTATTTGTATGTTAATAAATAAAGTTGCCTAGGGGTCAGAGCTATTAGCAAGCCATAGCGAAAGCCAGGGCGGTGGTGGTGCACGCCTTTAATCCCAGCACTTGGTAAGCAGAACTAGGTAGATCTCTGTGTGTTCAAGGATACAGCCAGCATTGGAGACACACGCCCTTAATCTCAATACCAACCATAGAAGATTTGGGAGGTCTGTACAGAGAGGCTGTGACGAGACAGCCACGTAGTTGGGTTTACAACCAATGAGAAGGAAGAACTAGAACTCTTTATAAGACAACTGCACAGGAAGAAACTCCCTTTTCGGAGAGCTCTCTTGGCGGGAGAAGCTAGCTGGCGGAAGCGGGTAAAGCTCCTAGCTCTGACCTCTTGGGCTTTCACCTTTACATTGGCTCTGTGTTTCTTATTTAATAAGGCGGTTGGTTACATCTACAAAGAACTTTTAAAATTCCTGCTACAGTGGACAGTTCCTGACAAAACAGCCACAGTTCTTTGGCCTCTACGTCTATCACGCGAACTCCAACCGCATACACTCCAACCCTGACAACAATAAAAACTTTTTCTGACCCAAACTGGCTAGGGTAATTATATAAGGCCTTGCCCACTTTCTTCCCTTATAGCCTATTCCAGAAAGTACCAGGGAACTCGATGTGATCCCCACAAGTCAACATACTCTTTCTTCTCATCCAAGCCCACCACCACCAGACATGAGTGCTAGCATCTCCCTAGCCAAGTTTCTAGATAGTGTGAGCCAGCACTGCCTAGGCCACTTATTTTCTCCTCCAGGGTGAATCAATAGTTCCCTAAGAGCCTCCTGTTGGGGCCACAGCCACCATAGGTGGGTAGGGCACAAGGAAGGAGAAGTAAAACTGCAGTACATATCTCCATGACAACCAAACACTCAGGGGCTGAGGACCTCATCAAGAAACAACAGAACTTGAACAACCCACACAGATGCTCACACTTCCACTCCCTGAATACCTACTTCTGGGAAGGAACTCCAAGTAAACAGCTCAGTGGAGGGAAAAAAGCAATGTCTAATAACTCATAAGCCAAAAGGAGCTAAATGCCGTAAGACTGTGGTATGACTAAGTGGGTTACTATGTGAGTACTGGTGCAATTACAGCTGCTAAATAAAAGAGGATGCACTATGGATATATTTTGGTCACAACTCTAAAAAGTGTGCATATTTGAATAAAAACTGGAGGGGAAACACCAAAGTGAAAACAGATGCACTACAAGGCTAAAGCAACAGGCTTCTTCTGTCTTTAAATTGTTCTCTGTGGTTACTATGTAGTTCTCATATCTAAAAATGAACTAAGCACAGTTACTCATCAAGGGGTAGGTAAATGTGCAAACCTGTGCATGAGAACCTGCCACAGTGCCCATACCTAGAAAGACAAGGGTCTGCCTAAGTCTTACTGGGACACTTTGTATGTAGCTTCCTAAACACAAAGTAGGTGAGAGGGAGCCTCCTGCCAACCTCTCATTTCTATGGAGATATGAGACCTTTTGACCAATGCTGAGAATAGAGTATGCTCACTGAGGCTCCTTGACCACAGTGCAAGATTGCTTCTCTGTGTCCTCCAACTATCTCTGCAGTCATCTGACTCCTTTTACATGTGTCATTCCTTTAATGTTGGGACAAGGACTCAGCAAGGTGCAACTTTAACATATTCTTTTCAGTTGTCAGTGTGTCTTAGTCTGTTTTCTATGCTATAGCTGAATATCACTGTCTGGATAATTTATATAAAAAAAACTTATTCGGCTCACAATTCTAAATGTCCCAAGTGGAAAGACCACATCTAATGAGGGTCTTCTTGCTAAAGGAGACTTTGCAGAGGTTAAAGGTAACACAAGGCATTTAAAATGATAGAGGTCTGTCCTCTTGTTATAAAGCAATCAGGGAGCTCCATCCTTATAACCCCAACTAATCCTAATCACCATCCAAGGGCCCCCACCTCTGAATACTATCAACTATGACTCTGGCCATTGCATGTCAACATGAATTTTGGAGGAGAAAGAAAATGAGAATACAATGTAAGCTATATTAAAAACTTAAAAGAGCCAATGTCCACCTAAGTCCACAAGTGCTTGTGTGCCATCATTGAGGCAGTCTAAATAGTCCAATAAGGAATAGATACTGTTCAAACAGCCACAGGTAAAAATGGCTGATGCATCTACAAAGGAATGAATGTCTGTGTTCACCTAAATTTCTCATGCTGAGATGCCAAGCTCCAAGGTACTCATACTAGGAGGCAGGCATTGTGAAGGAGGCCAGAGCTCTGGGATGACTTAGAGAAGCTCCTTTCTGAGAACTTCCATCCCCCTTCTGCAAGAACTCCAGGAAGGTCATCTATGAACCAGGAAGCGGGCCCCTTCAAACACTAAATATGCTGGTGCCTGACCTTGGCTTCCCAGCCTCCACTGGGAGCAGTCAGTCAATGCAGCTGTTTACCAGCCACTTGGTCCATGGTGTTTTGAAACAGCAGGTCCCCATAGTCATCAGTAAGCTTCTGCCTGCTAGTTTCCTAGTTCAAACAATAACTGCCTGAGATTTGGGGGGGCGGGGGAGAAAGAAAGGGGAGGGAAAGTCTCTACTTGGTATTTTCTTTCCCATAGTTAATTAGTCTTCTCAGGGAAGAACACACCAATTGGTTACCCAACAGCAAATGGTCAGTGCTAAAAACAAAAATACAAAATACAAGCAACATTATAACATTATACAGGCTGCAGCAGGTTGTATTTAGGAATACACACTCATACACCACACATGCATGTAACAGCATTTAATGAAAAAAAAGAAGCCATGAATTGAAAGAGGGTGAGGAGGAGTATATGGAAAGGTTTGGAGGGAGGAAAGGGAAGGGAGAAATGATATAAATAAATGTAAAATGTAAAATAAAGTATATAAAATGATTATATTATAATTTCAAAAAGAAAAGAAAAACACTTGGAAGAGCCAAAGACAAAAGATAATTTTTCTTTTGAACAAGTTGCCCAGGTTATCCTTGAACTTACTATGTAGCTAAGGATGACCTTGAACTCTTGATCTGCATGCTGGGATTGATTATAGGTGTTCACATCATGCCTGATTCATGTGGTGCTGGGAATTGAATCCAGGGTTTCAATGCATGCTAGGCAAGTACTCTACCAACTGAGCTATATTCCTAGCCCCTCAAAGATAAATTTTAAAGAGACCCAGTTACAATGTCCTTATAGACAAACCACAAACACGGGTCAAAAATTTAATTCCAGTAATGGACAGCACTGGTAAGATGCTACTGGGAGAGTGCAAAAACCATGTACATCATAGACATCAGGAATGCTAAATAAAAAGAAAATTGCTTGATAGATACAAAACTGGTCAGTCTCCACAGCAGTAAGAAATATCTGCATCTCTAGCAGACACAGCTCACATTGCTGTGTGTAAGTTACATGTACAACCTTAGACTGCAACAGAGCTCAGACACAAGAAAGCCTGGGGACCGGGAGATCCCATGACTCAAGAAACACAGGAGATTCCCTGACCCATCTCCAGAGTGTAACAGCGCTCAGAGACAAGGAAGGCAGGAGACTCAGAGACCTGACAACTCAGGACATGCTGGAGACTTCCTGACCCATCTCAGTTTTTCCCAGTTTCCCCCTAAAAACTGAACAATGATGACCTTGAGCTCTCAAGTATGTTTTAGGGGAAACTGCAGTGGAATGGAAGTGTGAGGGTAAGAACTCACTGGCAGTATAGAGGCAGGTATAGTGGTATTTTATTTGTACTGAAATGTGATTTTATTTGTATGTTAATAAATAAAGTTGCCTAGGGGTCAGAGCTATTAGCAAGCCATAGCGAAAGCCAGGGCGGTGGTGGCACACGCCTTTAATCCCAGCACTTGTTAGGCAGAACTAGGTAGATCTCTGTGTGTTCAAGGATACAGCCAGCATTGGAGACACACGCCTTTAATCTCAATACCAACTATAGAAGACCTGGAGTGACCTACAGACAGGCAGTGACGAGACGGTCATGTGGTTGGGTTTACAACCAATGAGAAGGAAGAACAAGAACTCTTTATAAGACAAACACACAGGAAGTAGCTCCCTTTTCGGAGAGGTCTCCTGGCTGAAGAGGCTAGCTGGAAGCAGGCGGGTAAGGCTCTTAGCTCTGACCTCTTGGGCTTTTATCTTTACATTGGCTCTGTGTTTCTTATTTAATAAGACGGTTGGTTACATCTACAGGCAGGTTAGTGTGTCTTAACCAGCATTAGCCAGGGAACCTGAGGGAAGTCTGCCGGGCCAGACAGTGGTAAGCAGGGTCTTTCTCTCTGCCCCACCTTACCCCAGGAAGCTTCTGAAATGAAACACATGGTATTTATAATTAATTTTGGTTATCAACTTGACAAGATACAGAATCACCTAGGATACACGCCTCTTACCACATCAGTGAGGGAGTTCCTAGATTAGGGTAACTGAGGTGGGAAGACATACTCTAAATGTGAGCAGCAGCATTCTGTGTGCTGGGGTCCTGGACTGAACAAAACAGAGAGCTTCTTTTTTTTGTTTCTCTGTATAGCTTTGCGCCTTTCCTGGAACTCACTCTATAGCCCAGGCTGGCCTCGAACTCACAGAGATTCGCCTGCCTCTGCCTACCAAGTGCTGGGATTAAAGGCGTACGCCACCACCTGGCTAACAGAGAGCTTCTTACTAGTGTTCATTCTCTCTGCTTCCTGAGTATAGATGCAATGTGACCAGCTGAGCCACACTCTGCCATTATGGACGATACTCTCCAACTTCATGCCCAAATAAGCCTTTCCTTCTGTGAGCTCCTTACCAAGGGTTTCATTACAACGAGAAAGGCAAATAATAAGGTACTGAATCAATGTTTTAAATTTAAACTACATCTTTAACCCTTAAAAATTACATCCTTTGAGCAAAGTAACTTAACCATAGATTCATCACACACATGCACACACACTCACACACACACACACACAC